>PVIJ01024408.1:0-12366 GCA_004024925.1 Scalopus aquaticus
GGGTGAATTGGTGGTGGGCTGCCCAAGGGGAATACAAAATGTAAAAGACATACATAACAATAAAAATAAATAAATAAATAAATAAAATAAATTTTCATGTATGATTCTCTCTAGATTAATGAAGGAATTTTCATTACTGAAAACACACTATCACTCATCATAACTTGGAGGCCTGCATGGTTGCGGGCAGGCGGACAGCCCCGAGGAGAGCTGCCTCTGCTGAGGGAGGTCATTGAAGAGAAGCCCCGCCATGGTACAGGTCACGGGCAGGCAGAAAGGCCGCTGCCCTGCAGAGGGACTTATTAATATGCCCACGGTTGCGAGAGGAATATTAAAATCCTTTAGTATTGTTGTGGTGTTATATTGATAATCAATCACAGTTCTATCAAAAATCAGTCAAATATTTTGGCAGTTTTATAATTTTATAAAATAAATAACTGCTTGTTCATAATGTATACAAAGCATTAAGTAACTCATACATTTTTCTTTTAAGTAATTTTTAGAAATTTGAATTTGTATTTTTGAGTCACTGTAGCAAAACCAGTAATGTATCTTTTCAACAATTTTATATTCCTTAAATGTTGGCTAGAAATTCTCTTAAAACTAAACAAACTTCTTTACTGAACAAATTACTTGTATTCTGAATTTTGCCTTTTGGCTTAAATAAAAATGTTTGTTGCCTAAAATCATGGGTGAGGTGAGCATTATTTTTTTATTTAGTTTTTAAAATCTAAGAACAATGTATTTCAACATAATCAGTCTATCACTGTAAATAGTAAAATAATGTCTTCTTTCACAAAAGTGTCGTGCTCTTAAAATAAGGGTGTTTGCTGTTGGCCTAAGGTTTAAGTCTCAGCGCTACCACCTCAAAGGCCCACCATGTTGGCTTCCACTCAATCCCTGGACAGGGAAATAAACTACATATGGGGCAGCAGACCTCTCCTGTTTTTCCTGCTTCCCTTAGCAGTGTATTTCAGTAGATTTGCCTGGTCTGTTCCCCACTCTGTCTCTGGTGAATCTTCTCACACCTCCCACACTCCCCCACACCTCTAGTGTGCACCCAAGTTCTTCTACACAAAGATAAATAAATAAAATTTTTTACCATATGACCCAGCAATTCCACTCCTAGGAATCTACCCAAAGGACACAAAAACATGAATTTGAAAGGAAGCTTGCTCTGCTATGTTTTTTGCAGCACTGCTTTACAACAGGTAAGAGATGGAAACAACCTTAATGCTCAAAAACAGATGACTGGATCAAGAAGATGTGGTATATATACGCAATGGCATACTATTCAGCAATCAAAAAAGAGAAATTCATGCCATTTGCAGCAACATGGATGGAGCTGGAAGGGATTATGCTCAGTGAAATAAATCAGAAGGAAAAAGATAAATATTGGATGGTCTCACTTCTATGAAGAATATAGGGGAATCAAAGAAGGGATTGGGGGGGGAAAGATAAAATTAGCAGGCAACTATAAATCTGAGACATTCAGCAGGGGAAGGGGAGGGAAAAGAATTAAAAGAGGGGCAGGAAGAGCACAAAAGACTATGGTGGTGGCTGAAGGATGACTTGGTGGTGGGAATTTTATGGGGACTACACCTGAAAGGAGAAATCAAATATTGTACTAAAATGAACAATGATATAAAATACATATAGAGCGATAAATATTAAAAAAAAGTATTAAGATTTTAAAATAATCATGCATTTAGTTTTGTAAAATATGGAACATATCTAATAAAGTAATTACAGAATATTTGAATTTAAACACAAAATAAAGACAATCTTTTATTACTTAAATAGTTGCATCAGTTATAATATTTACAATTCTTCATAGTTGTGTTGTTTAGTTCATAAAATCAAAGCAGTATGTATGTGTATATACACATATATATCCTTTTTATATGCATATATTTGTATGTAAGCATACACAAACAGAAATAGGACACTTTATTAATCAAGTATTTAAGTTATTAGAAACAACTACACAAGCGTTATTGGTATTATTTCTGTTTTTTTTTCAAATATTTATAGTATTTCTCAGGGAGAAGCATTTATTAATTTACTCATCTTTAAAATATTTTTTCAGGAATTGTATGAAGTCCTAGAATATATACAATTAAAATAAAACTCAAAACTTATTCTAAAATTATGATATATTATGGCTCTCTTGCTGCTGATTTCTCTCAGGGTACAATTTAATAAGGTTAAAAAATATGCCTCCACTCCCCTTGCCCAGTAGGCAGATTTGGAAGGCTTGCAAAGATAAGGGAATTGATAAGGTTGTGTAGGGGAAAAGGCCATAAAACCAACCGCTATGACCGTAAATAGCAGCCCAGCTCCTGGAATGCAGAAGCAAAGACCAGTGCCCGAGCGCAGACACCCCAACAGATAACTGGTGCAAACTGGTGCCCCAAAGTCGGAAAATCAGTGAAAACATAGTATAAAAGAGAGTTTCAAATACTTCTTAGTGTGCAGACCATTCCCTCTCACCCATTGCTTCTCTTAGCATGTTATTTCAATAAAATGCGCCTTTTCTGTTCTCTACTCCGTCTTTGGTGTATTCTTTTACCCCTGTGCCTCTGGCCTTACCCTGACATTTCTCCCCACAACAGTTCGGTTGTACACTTTCATCCCAATTCATATGATTTTTTAGGTGAGTTTTATGCAACCACCAATTTTAAAGCCCCTTCACATCATATTTTTCAAATGGGTTTTGCAGTTTTAAGAAAAGTTAGTTACTAAAGGAGGAATTGTTAGCTCTTGATAGAAAGATTATTGTGTTAAATTATTAAAAATGCCTCAACCATCCTCATTTAAGTGTTTTTCTTAGAAAATGAAAAAACACTAAACATTTAAATCTAAAATATCACTTTTTATCTTAGAGTAAATGTTTGAGATTTTCTCATTTGAGGCAAGACTTATGAATTGTCCAATTATCCCAGAACAAATAATATATCTAAATATAGAGAGAAAATGTGGATTAAGATGTCTGTTATTTATAGTCTATGACTACCTTAAGGAAAGCTCATTTTTTGTTTGCAGATATTCCTTTGAACAAATGTGTGGGTAGATTGTGTAATATTTTTTCAAGTCCACTAAACTTAAGTTGCAGCAGATGATGGCTAGGGAAACTGCACATGAAATTTTACTTTAGAATAATCTACTGATCATCATAAATTGAGTTATTAGTAATTATTTCTTGGACAGGGATAAATTAAGCCAACAACAAAAACAATACAATAAACTGCAATAAAGTTTGGGGGCCTCCCTGGTGGGGCAGGGGTTATAGATAAGGCACTATTAAGCCATCACCACACATGAAGTTTGATCCCTGGCCAGGGAGCTGACCCACCTGGCGCAGCAGACCTCTCCTGTCTCACCTGCTGCTCCCCTCAGCAGTGTATTTCAGTAGATCCACCTGTTCTGCACCCCATTCTGTCTCTATGAATCCTCTCACCCCCCACACCTCTGGCCTACATACACGCCAGTTCTTGTATGCATAAATAAATAAATCTTAAAAAAAAAACCTGCAGTAAAGTTTAGATTCACTCTCCAGCACAGCATGGAATGTTTCCCTGTCAAGATCTGATTATAATCAGGAGAAGCCAACACAGACTGGCTGGGCAGAAATACACTGTGCTGACACACTGGAGTCCGGAAGGACAGATTAGCATTTAGAACTGTGCTACTCATTTCTGTCAATCTCCTTGTTAACAGGGATTACTTGAGAACACAGCAGAGAAAACTCCTGCAGTGAAAAGGATTAGAAGCTTCACTGCAGTCAGACTCCTGCCACTTTCACCTAATGCATCTGCCATCAGTGGTCTTATTCAGTTTCTTTGTGAATTCTATTTCTAATATTTTTTTAAAAAATTGAGTTCATAACCATTTTACTTTTACTCAGAAAGTATAATGTCTAACCATTCAAGTAACTAGAGTAAATAGTTCACACAGTTCTAGTGTTAAAAGGAAAAAATTGAGACATCATTATATTTTGAAAACCAGAATGTTTTTTAATGAAAAGATATCCAAATTCTTGAAATTTCACTTTTTGAGATGATATTAACAAATGCTTAGGAAGAGTTTCATACCATGTTATGAAATTCCTCTATATATTCTCAGACAAGGGACAATCCAAATTCTACTTCAACACATTCAGAGACAGAAAAGTCAATGCTTAACTGTGTCTGCATTCCATCTTTAGAAAGCTCTATTTATTAGAAAATTCTGTGACAGTGAACCAAATTTTAAGCCTCAATAAAATTCTTATTCATTGCTGTTAGTTCTATATTCTAAGGATAAATAGTAAAAAAGAATTTTACTATCACTTATATTTCTGCAAATATTGGAACAATTCTGATTGTTCTCTCTTATCAGTCTAACAGAATTACTAATTATATTGTAATTTGTATGCCATGGCTTATAGCTATTAATATATTGGTCACTTTATAAAATTGCATTCACTACTAAAATGAAGAACTCATGTGTGAACATGATCTAACAAATGTGGTCTAGTTAGTGTAGAATTTTCATATTTCAAATATATGTAATTCTACCCATTTATTCAAGTATTATTTAGGGCATTTGGCTTTTTTTTTTTTTTTGCAGGTACCACATTCAAAAGATAAAAACACATAGTACTTTGTCCTGGAGCCCAGATTGATGCTACATGTGTTGCCATCCCTTGTGCGTTTGATGATCTTTTGATACATCTAATATCATATTGCAGTACTTTTCAAGGTTTAATCTATAATATTCTCAGAGTTATCCTTTTTGATTGGTGAGATGCAGGATCTCTAGGGCTGGGTCTCAGGAAGCTGTATTTTAAAGTTAATTTCAGTTTTATGTTTCTAAATTTAGAAAGCTGCTCTAGTATCTCAGTTCCCATAACTGCATTCTCACGGTGCTCTTTATTTTGATCCATCTGACCCACACTCATTTTGAATGTTTGGTCACTCTCCCTTTTTATTTTATTTACAATTCTCACCTTCTATTGTGGCTTGTATTGTGCTCCTCTCCAATTACATGTCGAAGTGTTAATCCCCTTGTACTTCAGAATGCAGCTATATTGGGAGCTAGAGTTTTTATTCAGATCAATTAACTGTAAGGTGAAACCTCATCCAATCTGACAGGTGTTCTATCAGGAGAGAAGATTGGGAAACAGGGAGATACTGGGGTGCCATGCAAATGTGTGATGAGGCAGCAAGTATGCAGCCATCTGAGAACAAAAAGAGAGGCTTCATAGGAAATCAACCTTGCCAGCACTTTGATCTTGGACTTCAGTCTCCAGAACTGTGAGAAAATAAGTTTATACTGTTTGAACAACCTAGTCGTTGGTAGCAAACAGATATACTCTCTCAAACTTAGTTAGCAAACTAACATGCTTTCCCAAAACTTAACTCTAATGTTTTATGTTCTAACCATCACCCTTGAGTCCTTGTTATACCATACCTACTCTAACGTCACGAAGAATTCTCACACACTGAATGCTAGGGACTTAGCTTCCTCTCTCCAATAATACTGCCAATTTGTATTGGTGTCTTGGTGCTCCACATTGCCAAGAGTGTGATCAACCCTGGGGAGAAGAAGACTCAAGCTGTTTTTCAAATATAGAATCTCTAGCCCATCTATTAGGTTCATTTTCTCATGCACTTCTTAAGTAACCACTATGCCGATTCAGGGAAAAGTTAGCATTTATAGCAAGTGATGTCCACCTGATTAGTCTCTTGTAATTTGGTGCTGTCACATGATAAAGAATTTTGGTAGAAGGGTTGCATGTCATATCCAAGTGGATGTCACCTGTGAAATATATTCAAAGTGTGATGAAAATTTGTCAATAATCTCTTCCTATTAGTCTTTTTATGATCAACCTTTTTACTTTGTCTCAAGAGCATGACCATTCAGTCAAACCATTTCATATTGCCCATTAACTAGAATATTTTTCTAAGTCTGACCATCTCCCTTTCTGTTAAGGTGAATAACCAGTCCCACTAAACAAATTTATGCAAACAGTGAATTTCTTCTTTCTATTGTAACTTTTGAGTACTCCTGAGCATGGTTGTTCCGAACCAGCAGTTCACAACGTGGTGATGAGATCTGTACTACACACCCACATATAAAGTCTAACTTTTTTTTCTCTAAGTTTCACTATCAGAGAAAACTTATTATAGAGTCTTAAATGTGAAATGCAGAAGAGATGAGTATGCAAGTGACTTTTAGTTCTATTGAAACCTTATCTTCTATATGCCATTGAAACATAAGGTTGAATTGCTGCTGTATACCTGTATATGTACAGCTTCATAAATCATGTATTTTTTATTTTATTGATAGCTACAGGTCCTCGTTCACATGCCATTTCATTATCAAACATGCTTATCTGCTATGTCCAGAAACCAAAAAGTCTCATGATGCATTGTTTATTTTTCTTGGTGATAAGGGAGCAAAGAACAATAGCCTATAAAGTGATTTGGAAGATATGCTTCAAATAAATACATTTCCTTAATTTAACTCAAAGACTTGCCTTCATTAAGTTAATTTTCCACCATAGTATGAATATTTCCTATAGGGCATTTAACATACTTGCCAATTTCTCTCACTGGATTGAATTGGAATAATGTCATCAAAGTAGTGGGCCAAAATGATGTTCTGTGGGATAGCAAAATAATTAACACTTGTTCAGAGCTGATTATGACAGAGAACTTAAGTTTTGACACAGTTCTGAGGGAAGATGGTGAAGTATTGCTGTCACTGACAAGTAAAATAAAGTAACTTCTAATGATCTTGGATAATAATTGAGGAATAAAGGAAAAGGCCAAATAAACAACTGTATGGTAGATGTTGAGGTTTTATTTACTTCAAGAAAGAGACTGCAGTTGGAATAGCAGCTGAAATTGGATTTACTCCATGAATAAGTTGATGACAACCTACTGTCATTTTTCTAAACCCCTGCCTCCAATATGGGTCCAATAAATGGTTAAATGGAGTGTGATAGCAATGATTATGATATTGTTGGAGAAGGGTGCTAAAATGGGGTAAACAAGGTGATTTCACATTGTTTTTCCAGTAAAAATAAGCCTAGCTCTCCAGTCAGGGAACTATTGAGAATTTTTTTGTTGCTGTTGTTCTTAAAATTTTTTCAGTGTTATTTTCAAACTTCCAAATCATAAATTTGGGAAACATGGATATAACTAAAATTTGGGACATTGAATACACTGGCCCCACTGCATAAAATCCTAGAATAAAAGTTCTTTGTTACCTCTGATTAGAAGTAGTGACATTCTGTATTCTCAATCATTTATGGTACTCAGCATTATTAACTAGTAAATCACTTGAATTATGAGTCATATTGGAACTCTATAGGTCCTTTCAGGCAAGACCTGGGGGAACTTTGAGTGCATGCTTGAGAACGTTACAAGTTTCATTGTCATGTAGATGAAACAGCTTTGTTTTATTTTATATATTTTGATTGTTTTTCTTCTGTCATTATAGTTCCTACAGTTCTCCCACCACCATATCTACCCATGAACCATTACGATATTCCCTGTGATCAACCCTCCCCTGTTTTATTTCCCCCCACCTCGGTTCCTCTTCTTTGCTGTATGCTTCAGGTCAATGGTCATCTTGCTAGTTTTGACTATTCACCTTTTGTTTTTTACTCTATATTCCACATATAAGTATAACCATCTGGATGGAAATGTCCTTTCTTTTATGGATGTTGTATCGGTGAACCAGTTTTGATATGAAAATGGATTGAAAGACTATGACGTTCAAATATAGTTCTGTTGAACTAAACATAATTTTATCTTCATTCATACAGATAAAGTGAAACTACCCATACAACTAAAGTCCTTAGTGTGTAACAATTAATCAGTGTCCACCAAAAATCTCTAAATGTTATGTCATTATGGTATCTGCTCCATCCTTGTCTTCCATGTGAGAAAACACATATACTTTTACTCTGTTAAGAGCTCTAATGATCAACTAACCATTCCTGCAACCTATCACCCTCATTAAAAGCAGGGCCGATACAGTGGGGTGTCTCCTACTGTTATTCTACAGAGCATAGCCCCAAGAATCTATGTAGTAAGGCATTTTAAAATGCTTTTAATCCTCTCCACTTTATTTCTCACCAGTTGAAGTTTAGAACTCTTTAGGTACACTGTCACTCCAAACATAATTAGGTTTTGTATTCCATGTCCTCCTTTTTATCAATGTACATATATTTGCAACCAGATCCAATGGTGATCAAGAAAGCCTAAAAGAGAAGGGATGCTTCTGAATACTAAGACAATATTTCAAAGGAGTTAAAAAACTAACTTTTTTTTTGCAATTAAAATAGTTTATTTTATTTTATTTTTTTAACATTTATTTATTTATACATACAAACTAGGGTACAGGCCAGAGGCATGGGGCGGCAAAAGGGTTTACCAGAGACAGAGTGGGGAGCAGAACAGGCAGATAGACTAAATACACCGCTGTGAGGAGCCCCAGGCAAGGCAGGAAAGGTCTGCCACACCATGTGGGAATCTCCCTGCCTGGGCATCGAACTTGTGTCGCTGCTGCCAGCAGCTCCACAGCGCAGTACTTAACCACTGTGCCACCAGGGAGGCCCTAAAATAGTTTAAATAATGGTAGCATGAGATCCTAAGGGGATTGGTCCTTCTTACCTTTACACCAACCAGTCCTTAAGTGCAAGTTTGCCCTGGAGAAAGATCATATCCATAGGCAAGGAGGTTTTTCTCAAATGAAAGCAAATCTTGGGCAATGTATAAGCTGTGAACAAGCAACATTTCCAGTATCCAGAATAAAGAAGTCATTGACCCATGCACCAGAGATGCATTACAATCTTTTATCACTTACACAGGTATGGTATGGGCCAAAAATTTTTGTTTTACTCCGATCTTATATAAAAAATATAAAACTATTGAAGTGTTTCAATAGTTTTATGCATTATTACATTTCTCAGGTTAATCTGTATTGGTTAAATATAATTTTGGTTATTGCATTTCTTTTGATGAATAACATTAAATTATCTGAATATATGACATGATATTTTTGTTATAATTTGCATTTATAAAAATAGTTCTTAAGTTTTTCAATTATGCGGAATATTTTTTTATATTCTTGTACACTTTGTTCTGACAGGATATAAATATAGAAGTGAAATGTGCAATTGCTACATCTTTGACTATGCCACAGTTTTGAGCTATCAATGGAGTATTTTCTGTTTTCAACTACCAATTACTAAGTTAACAGTCTTTCAGTTTTGCTATTTTGGTGAATATTTCTTTTTTAAATAAGTATAGTAGTGTGTAGAAAATAAAGGAAGAAAAATGCCCACAAGAATGATACATTATAATACATTTCTCCACACATTAAAGCAAATAGGGACTTTTATAGTAGAAATATTATTCTGCCAAATAATATTTAACTCAGATAACAATTTGTTAACATAAGTAAGAAGAAGTAAGAAGAGAGCCACAAAATAATTTATTCAGAAGATATTAAACTATGTAAATTAGGGTCACTGTGACCTTCATGTGTTTTTCTTCTTTTCATTGTTTTCCTTTTTTTTCTGCAAAATATTCTTCTTGCCTCTGTGTTTCCTACCCTTGACGTCTAAACAATTATTTACTAAAAGTCATTGATTAGAGAGCAAGGTCAAAGTGCTTTATTAGATACCGTCATGTTGATCTTAATTTATTAACATTCTAAAGAAGTCATAAGAACACAACTTACTAATGGCAAATTTCTACTAAATTAGCTAAATGTGCTGTAAGAGAGATCACATTTTGGATTTTTTCCAATGAGGAATTTAATAAAAGTTTAGTTAATCCCAGCATTTATTATATAAAAAATAGAGTATAATATCTAGATTTAATATCTGATAGTTGATTATCAGGTTTAATTTATCCTAAGGGAACACATTCTTGATCCTAGTAAGTTCCACTTAACTAGATGCAAAATAATATTCTAATAAGCCATTATATTCCTTATTGATTGATTTATTACTTTTCAGTTTAAAAAAAATCTTGATTTTGAAGTTCTGGGCATCTATTTTTCTCCTAAAACCTCTTACTTTCTTCAAGACTGTCAACAGCAATTTATCAAACTCATTTAAAACATTGTTTAATAATGTGGAATACAAATCATCCACAAGATTACTTAAAATGATCCAGCAACTGCACTTCTAGGTGTCTATACAAAGAACAAAAACATTCTAATTCAAAAGTAAACCTGCCCTCCTATGTTTACAGCATCATTATTCACAATAGCCAAGATATGGAAACAACCTAAATGTCCTAGAATAAATAAATGGATCAAGAAGCTGTGGCACATATACACAATGGAATAGTACTCAGCGATCCAAAAACATAAACTCATGTCATTTGTGGCAACATGGATTGAGCTAGAAGGGATTATCCTAAATGAAATGAGTCAAAAGAGAAAGCTAAATATTGGATGGTTTCACTTTTAAGTAGAATCTAGATAAACCAAGGATCAGACAAATACAAACTGTAAGACTGACCCTTGAAAACAAACTATAGATCATAGACACTCAGGAGAGAATGGGAAGGGAGGAAAAGGGGAGAGAGTAGAGAACAGGACAGGAGGGGAGAGTGGTGGGTGGCGTTTGGTGGAGGACTATTGTCATTTTATGGTGGGAAAACTATGGTGACCACACCTGAGGGGAGAAACCCTATACTGTGAAAAAATTAGCATGTTTAATTTTTTTAATTAAAATTTAAAAAAAAAATAAAATAAAAATGGAAATGAAGACAAAAAATGTGATAGCAATTAAAAACAGATAGGTAACTCATCTATTATTTTGGTCTCTCTCTCTGCTTCCTATGGTAGAATTTGCTTATACAATAACAATACAAGATCTACATCTCTAAGATATTTTCTTAAGTGAAATACAGAAAGTATAATGTGTAAAATGACATATATGTTTGAAGATATATATATGCACACACATATAGAGGCATAGAAATTTATAACAGTCTTTCAATAATTGCCTTTTTAGAAGGGATAAGAAATGATCAATTAAAATATAACAAGAGAATGTTGAAACATTTGATTCTAGAATGGATGAGAAATTTTTAATTGAATATTAATGATCATGAACTTCATTTTAATATTAAAGTTAAATGTAAAATAGTATTTAGAAAATTAGTAATTACACAAACAGTAGTGAACAAATTGGGGGTAGGACTGTGTTGCAAGTTATATAGAACTTTATGGAAAAAAGTGGAACAGACCAAAAGAGACTAAGTGGAGTAAGTTTTAGAATCAAGAGGAATTGATTGGCTTTTTAAATACTTGAGGTGTTTTGTTTATTTTTAGATGAAGGTTGTGTATGTCATGTTTATGGAATAAAAAAATGAATAAGATACAGTTATTAAAGTCGCTTCAGAATAAAAAATATGAAGATTCCACAATATAAGTAAGTTTTAAGAGAAATGCATATTGAGAAATTAATTAAATGCATGTGTTTATCAGTACTTTTTGTATGCACATTGGGATTATTATTATGGAATTATTAATGAAAAAATAGGGACACATTCTCTTGTCTCTATAAACACCTCCTCAAAAAATATTATTCCTTCTTCAGAGTCAAATAAAAGATTTGTGTCATTTTAATAAATATGTTAAAATAAAAAGCTAAGTCGACATTAATTTTCAAGATTGCCAAATTCAGTCAATACAATCTTCATTTTTAGTTTATTTATTTGTCTGATCTTATTAAATCTAAATGTTCCTAAGTAGAAAGATGATCATAATTAATGTCTATAAATAGTAATCATAATTAAAATAATTATAATTTAATAATTATATTTTTCAATAAGAATCTTTAAACCAATTAAACATCTAATTTTTACCCAAATAATGCTTCTTATTTTTATTTTAGCACTATAAAAGTAATCATAAGAGACCACCAATTTCTTTATAATTTCATGAACACTGATAATCACTTAAAACTTATATTCATAAGTGTAACAATGTTTGAAATAATTCTACAATTCCAAGTAGGAATGTATATAAACATATCAAAAGTGAAAATGTAGTAGCACCAAAATACTCAAATATTCAATCAGTGAATATCTTTATCTGCTTCACTTTTTAACTGGAGAGTGAGCAATTCCTTAAACTTAAATGGTAGTAGTTCAGTACAGTAGCAGGATACAAAATCAATGCACAAAAATCAATAGCCTTCCTATATGCAAACACCCAATCTGAAGAAGAAATTAAGAAATCCATCCCCTTCAAAATTGAAACCAAAAAATTCAAATATCTAGGAATAAATCTAACAAAAGACATAAAGGACTTATACAAAGAAAACTACAAACCTCTGTTGAAAGA
>PVIJ01024409.1:0-12361 GCA_004024925.1 Scalopus aquaticus
AAACAAAATAGACAAACCACTAGCCAGGCTTACAAAGAAAAAACGAGAGAAAACACAAATAAATAGGATCGTGAATGAAAAATGAGAAATCACAACGGACACAGCAAAAATAAAAAAAAAAATCAGAGACTACTATAAACAGCTATACAGAAACAAGTATAACAACCTAGAGGATATGGACAAATTCCTAAAATTATACAATCACCCAATGCTAGACAAAGAAGATATAGAACACCTAAACAGACCAATCACAAGTAGTGAAATTGAAACAGTAATTAAAAACCTCCCTGAAAACAAAAGCCCAGGACCAGATGTTTCAAAAATGAACTCTACCAAACATTCAAAAACTAAATAGTCCCTATATTACACAAACTCTTTCAAAAAATCGAGAAGAAAGGAGTACTACCAAACACATTCTATGAAGCAAATATTACTCTAATACCAAAACCAGACAAAGACAATACAAAAAAAGAAAACTACAGACCAATCTCCCTAGTGAATACTGATGCAAAAATATTCAACAAAATCTTGGCCAATAGGATCCAACAATGCATCCATAAGATAATACACCACGACCAAATGGGATTTATTCCAGGGACACAAGGATGGTTCAACATCCGAAAATCAATCAATGTAATCCAACACATCAACAAAAAGAAAAACAAAGACCATATGATCATATCAATAGACGCTGGGAAATCATTTGTTAAAGTGCAACACCCATTTATGATAAAAGCCCTTGAAATCCTTGGGATATAAGGAACATACCTCAACATAATAAAAGCCATACATGACAAACCCACGGCCAATATTATCCTCAACGGTGAGAAGCTGAAGGCCTTTCCCCTAAGATCAGCAACAAGGCAAGGATGTCCACTCTCACCATTACTTTTCACTATAATATTGGAAGTCCTAGCCAGAGCAATTAGACAAGAGAAAGACATTCAAGGGATTCAAATAGGAAAAGAAGAAATTAAACTGTCTCTATTTGCAGATGATATGATAATATATATACAAAACCCTAAAAACTCCATAGAAAAACTACTCAAAATAATAGACCAGTTCAGTTCAGTAGCAGGATACAAAATCAATGTACAAAAATCAGTAGCCTTCCTACATGCAAACACCCAATCAGAAGAAGAAGAAATTAAGAAATCCATCCCCTTCAAAATCAAAACCAAAAGATTCAAATATCTGGGAATAAATCTAACAAAAGACATAAAGGACTTATACAAAGAAAACAACAAAACTCTGTTGAAAGAAATAGAAGAAGACACAAGAAGATGGAAAGGCATCCCATGCTCATGGATTGGAAGGATTAACATTATCAAAATGGCAATCGTACCAAAAGCAATTTACAGATTCAATGCTATTCCAATAAAAATCTCAATAACATTCTTCAAAGAAATAGATCGACTACTGATGAAATTCATATGGAACCACAAAAAACCTCACATAGCTAAAGCCCTCCTAACTAAAAAGAAAGAAAACAGAGGAATTTCACTCCTGATTTCAAACTATAATACAAAGCCATAATAATTAAAACAGCATGGTACTGGAACAAAAACAGACAGAAAGACCAATGGAACCGAATAGAATACCCAGACTTAAAGTCACATAGCTATGAACAACTAATCTTTGACAAAGGAGCAAAGAAAATGCAGTGGAACAAGGACAGTCTATTCAGTAAATGGTGCTGAGAAAACTGGACAGCCACATGCAAAAAAATGAAGCTAGACTACTACCTCACACCCTGCACAAAAGTCAACTCAAAATGGATAAAAGACCTGGATGTAAGACCTGAAACCATAAAATGTATAGAAGAAAATATAGGCAAAACTCTACATGACATACATCTCAGCAAAATCTTGAAAGACTCATCCCTCAAGACGAAGGAAGTGTAAGAGGGCCTCCCTGGTGGCGCAGCGGTTGAGCGCTGCGCTGTGGAGCTGTTGGCAGCAGCGACGAGAGTTCGACGCCCAGCCAGGGAGAATCCCACATGGTGCGGCAGACCTCTCCTGCCTCATCCTCTGCTCCCCTCAGCAGTGTATTTCTGATCTGCCTGTTCTGCTCCCTGCTCTGTCTCTGGTGAACCCTCTCGCCGCCCCACGCCTCTGGTCTGTACCCCAGCTTGTATGTATAAATAAATAAATCTTTAAAAAAAAAAAAGACGAAGGAAGTGAAAGACAATATAAACAGATGGGATTATATCAAAATAAAATGCTTCTGTACAGCAAAAGAGACATTAACCAAAACTAACAGACACCCTACCAACTGGGAAAAGATCTTTGCACACAATATATCTGATAAAGGACTGATAACAAAAATTAACAAGGAACTCACACAACTCAACAAAAAAAAAGGCAATAACCCAATCAAAAAATGGGCAGAAGAGCTCAAAAGGCACTTCTCCAAAGAGGAAAAGCAAATAGCCAACAGATACATGAAAAAATGCTCAACATCACTTATAATCAAGGAAATGCAAATAAAAACCACGATGAGATACCACCTCATACCTGTGAGGATGGCACACATTAAAAATACAGGCAACAACAAATGCTGGAAAGGATGTGGAGAAAAAGGAACTCTTCTACACTGCTGGTGGGAATATGAACTGGTCCAAACACTATGGAAAGCTCTATGGCGATTCCTCAAACTGCTAAACATGGAGCTTCCATACGACCCAGCAACCCCACTTTTGGGAATTTACCCAAAGGATACAAAAACACTAATCCCAAAGGATACATGCACCCGTATGTTCATTGTGGCACTGTTCACAATAGCAAAGGTATGGAAGCAATCCTGATGTCCAAAAATAGATGATTGGATCAAGAAGATGTGGTACATATACACAATGGAATACTATTCATTATGGAAAGAATATAAACACATGCAATTTGCAGCGACATGGATGGAATTAGAGGGGATCATACTCAGTGAAATAAGCCAGAAAGAAAGAGAAAAATATCGAATGGTTTCATTTATAACAGGACTATAAGGAAACCAAATAGGAGAGAGACAATCAGCGGGGGGCGTGGGGGGGAGGCGGAGGGAGGGAAGGAAAAGGGCACAGTATGGAACAGAGAAGAGCGCAGGGGACCATGGAGATGGATCGCGGATGAGTTGGTGGTGGGCTACCCAAGGGGAATACAAAATGTAAAAGACATAAATAACAATAAAAATATATATTTAAAAAAATAGCATCATATCACCATTCATTGCTTACTTTCAATAATTTTACTATGGGTATGCAAGGTGTTAACATGATGCAAGGCAAACTGTGGGTAGGGTACAGAGAAACTTCTGTGACACTTTGATGATTTTTTTTTTATAATGACATATTTGGGCATTTTTATTTTTTTCTTTATTATTATTATTAATTGTATTGTTTACATTATTGTGTATTCCCCATAGGTTATCCACCACCAAATCACCTGTGAACCATCACCATAGTCCTTTGTGCTCTTTTCTCCCTCATTTTGAGCCCTTATCGTTGCCGTCCCTTGCTGAATATCTCTTATTTGGTTCCCCTATATTCCTGTTATAAGTGAAACCATTTGAGATGGTATATATACACAATGGAATACTATTCAGCATTCAAAAAAGATAAACACATGCAATTCACAGCATACAGGTGAAGATAGAAGGGATCATACTCAGTGAAATAAGCCAGAAAGAAAGATACTTTGACAATTTTTGTGAGTCTGAAATAGTGATTTCAAATATAAAATAGAAACCATCAACCAAAACCAAAAATAAAATGAAATAAAACAAAATAAATGAATAACAGACCTGGTCTCATAAAGATTTATTCATAATTACTCAAATTTGGTTGGGATGAGCTAAGTTGTTTGGATTTTATTTTGACAGATATAAAAGTAAATCCTATCTGGAAGAAGATAGCATATAACTAACAGTCACAAAGTATGCCCATAGTTTTTATATGCAATGTCTATTATTTAATATATTGATGTATATTTTAAAGTTTCCATGCACACACTTATGCACACACATATTGAGAGAGAGAGAGAGAGAGAGAGAGAGAGAGAGAGAGAGAGAGAGAGAGAGAGAGAGAGAGAGACAGGAAAGAAACCATAAAAAGACAATAAATGATAAATGAAGACAAAAATACAAAACTAAACATGATTCAGAAACCAGGAGATAAAATGGACATTTGGGAAAATACAAACATGTACACACAAGCAAGAAATTCAAATTTTGGAGCTATCAGAACCAGAATTGTAAACCGCTATGGTCAATATATTGAAATTTAGATAACTAGTTCAAAAATTATAATAGATAACTAGAAATTACAAAATACTTAAACACATATAATAAGTTCAATATGCTCAATCAATATTTGGATTGGTTGAAGTTTATATACAGCTGAAGAGTAAAGTACAGATTCAGTGAAACTATGTCACTGCATAAAAATCAACATAACAATTGTTTTTCCACACTAAAAAGAACATCTTTCAACCTATCCATGTGTTCACATGTGTATTCACAGTTTATCAGCAAAAAAGTTTAAATTTTCAACTAAAACAACTGGGAGTAGCAGGTGTTACTCATGACCACAGCAATCTAAAATGCTTATAGAAGTTAACAGAAAAGAAAATCTTATATTATCCACCAAAGAGGTCTATTTTGGTGGTGCTTCATCCCCTCACCCAGGACTCCAGAATTAATCTCAAGTCCCTAAATCAAGGGAGGGGCAATATCAATATATATATGTATCTCAAATTATAATCATCTTTCTATTATACATGACCTCTATCATTTCAGACAGTGAAATTTCAAACAGCACCTAACAGATATATATGGCTGATTTTGATACCGCTTACAGAGATTTCTCAGAATGCAATGATTGTACTGATGACCCTATGTGGCCATTGTAATCACAGTGTATCACTCTAATGTGTCTCTTATTATCCAAATATCTCTTGGTGCCTCTAATGAGAAACTCTGCGGAGAACTCTGGAGATTAGCCTTGAATTGGTTCGCCCACATTCTAATGGCCATACTATGCTTCATCACCATCTTGGGTGTTACTTAGCACCAAATTTACCCTCCTTCTCACAACAAGAGGCCAGTCTGATTCCAATTCCTCAGTATAGTCATGAAACCACTCTTTCTGTCCTTTTCAACAAATTACCCCTCTCCACAACCCCACTGTCACAGTCAGTCACTGTTGGTTGATAGATATTTCAGTAGGTGATATAACTGTTTTGGAGGGGCTCTCACAAAACTCTTGATAAGCTAACATTTCTCTAAGAGATATCTTAACAAGTGGATTTCAAGGAGAGATTTAAATGGAAAAGAAATACCAAATGAACTAAATGTACCCGAGTATTCTAATACAAGCAGAAAGAAGTAATTTTCACTTTTGGTAGAAGGACACATGGTTGATTGTGAGTTTACAAATGACCCTATTGTCATTTTTATATCAGCTATAGAAAACCATCTCCTTTCCTTCTTGCCAGCTGCTTCCCTGAAAACCTCTGCTGAGCCAGCAATTACTGTAATAGCACAAAGCCACTCAAATGAGGGACCATGGCAATTACTCTGATTTGTCACCACAAAGGGTTGACTATAAAGGCTTATTTCAAGATGTTGAAATTAAGCAGTTTGGGATTATGCCAGGGTACTTTGGAGAGTAGCAATCAGAAAAAAAAAAGAGACACCAATGTGAGCACAAGAAAGCAGGTAGACTTGGCAGAAGGCGACGAGGAAATAGAATGGCTATTTTATGGCAACATATGTCAGTGTTATCTGAAATTCAATGCCTTTTTTGTGGTAAAACAGACACTCTTTTACAGTGCGGATACAAGTGTAAACCGTAACAATTTTATGAAGCGAAATTTAACATCTAAATTCTAAATGCATATACCCTTTGACCCAGCAACCCCATCCTGCAAATTTATCCTTCAACTCAGTTTAGGCACATTCAAAATAATGTATTTTCAAAGTTGTTCACTGTATCATTATTTGAAATAATAAGTGTTAGAAATGACTCATGCCCATCCACTGATACAATAGAATTCTAGGTAGTTGTACATATTTAAAGAAAATGAGGACATTCTCTGTGCACATATATAGCAAAATCTCCAAATTATAATAATAAAAGAAAGGGAAATATTTGCACAAAATAGGATCATAATATAATCATATTTGTTTGAAATGCATCGTTCATCTAAGGCTGACTTTTTTCTGAAAAGGAAAATTAATGGCCTAAATAAATATGGCCTAAAATTAGGCCATATAGATTCATGATTAAAGAGTAAATTCATGATTTTTTTTTTTTTTGGCCAAGATGTAACAAATTTAATGGCATCCAAAATTTCTGCATATAAAGGTAAAACTTTTTGTGAGTGGTAACCTGAACCTGACCCACCACCCCCTCACCAAATTAAAGCAATTCACTGAAACTTCTGTTACAAACATTGGGAATACAGAGGTGAGCTAAATATACAATGTAATAACATGTTATATTCCACTTTAGAACGATGAGAATGAGAAAATAAAAAAAAATGTTATGTCAAAAATTAAGAATCTAAATCAGGGAAAGTTAAATATAAATAATTGGAATGAAATTGACATATTCAATGAGATTGCCTTGAGGTTTCATTTCTGAGTGTAGGCTAGAAGGAATGAGAATTCTTCAAGTGGATAACTGAGGGGTGAGCATTAGGGCAGAGGGACCAACAAAGATTAAAAGTGGAATGCAAAGGCTTGCAGAGATATTTTAGGGAATCGTTGATAATGAAATAAATGGAATACGACTTCAGAAGTACAGAATCTGTGGCTTTTTCTCTATTATAGATTTTTCTCTATAATAAGAGGTTTTTAAAAAATTTCACCAAAAATGTCCAAATAGAAATATGTATTAGTTTTTTTATTGAAACTGTTATAGTTAATTATCATAGACTTAAGCCACTGAAAAGCATGTACATTACAGGCTTTTTCTCTGAGTATGATTGTGATATTGGGATGCTTGAATACAGGAAAAATACAATCTTATAAAGCTGAGCTGTGTCACTTCAGTGAAAATGAAACAATAAAGCAGGCAAGAAGGCCTGTGAGTATTGTTAGTGTAGTGACTGAGGGAGGGATGACACAGGTTTGGGAGTGATTGGCAGCAGAGGAGGTTTTCAGAAGCTGTTGGATGTAGGACATATTTTGAAAGTAGAATTTCAGCATACTGTGTGAAAGAAAAAGTGAAGTTAAGGAGATATGAGTTTTTTGACCTTAAGAATCAATCAAAAGAATGGAAATGGCTATTGTGAGATGGAAAAGACTTTGTGAAAATCAGTGTTGTAGGAAAAATACCTCAATTATAGACATTTTAAGACTGTGATAATTTTAGACATAAAATGGAAATATCAAGAAACGAATGTGATAAACCATTGTGGAGTTCAAGTGGGTGGTAAAATCTTGCCATGTGGAATCTTGTTTGGTCAATTTAAGATTAATATTTAAACCCTTGACACTCCAGATGAATGGATACAAAAGAAAGAAGAGACCCAAAGTCAGGTTTCCAAAGCAAACAGGTGTTTCAGGGTATTCAAAAAGAGGAGAAAACAGTAACGGCATGGGAGAAAACCCAAGCAATTTTGATGTCATAGAAGAGGAGTGAAAACCGTGGTCATCAACTGTGTCAAATGTCATTGAAGACTTAAGGGTCACAAGGACAAGTTTTTTTTTTTTTTTTTTAAGATTTATTTATTTATACATACAAGCTGGGGTACAGGCCAGAGGTGAGGGGCGGCGAGAGGGTTCACCAGAGACAGAGCGGGGAGCAGAACAGGCAGATCGGAAATACACTGCTGAGAGGAGCAGTGGGCGAGGCAGGAGAGGTCTGCTATGCCATGTGGGATTCTCCCCGGCTGGGCTTCGAACTCACATTGCACGCTGCCGCCAGCTCCACAGCGAAGCGCTCAACCCCTGTGCCACCAGGGAGGCCCCGGTCACAAGGACAAGTTTTGATCATTGCTTTAACAATACAGTGTTCATGTGTGACTTCTGGGGCACATTGTTATTAGATGTAGCATAGGAGAGAGTAGAGATATGAAAGGAGAATAATGGAGACAGTGAACATGGTCTTTTAAAATTAGGTTTGCTGTAAAAGAATGCAAAGAGTAGAGTGGCCTTAGAAATTCAGTGAAAAATTCAGTGGAAATAGAAAGGGTGACAGTACAAGGACAAAGAGGAAGAGCTGCTGAAGTCATGCATTTAGGGGAGCGATTGTGATATCTAGGGGCACACAGGCCACAAGTGCATTCTGGAGAGAATTACCTGGACTTTGAAGAAGCAAACAGACATGTAGGATTTGAGATCTCCAGCGGACAAGCAGTAAGAAGTCAGAGCCTTAGTCAGAGATACAGGAAACTGAATTCTGCCAAGTATGTAATGAACATGGAAGTGCACTCTGTAAGAGTCAAATCTCCAGAGGAGAATGTAGCCTGATCAACCATGAGGTTGCTGCTTTGGAAGAACCTGATCAAAGTAAAAACTGCTGGGCCTCCCCGGTGGCGCAGCGGCTAAGCGCTGCGCTGCGGAGCTGTTGGCAGCAGTGACGTGAGTTCGAAGCCCGGCCAGGGAGAATCCCACATGGCGCGGCAGACCTCTCCTGCCTTGCCCGCTGCTTCCCTCAGCAGTGTATTTCTGATCTGCCTGTTCTGCTCACCGCTCTGTCTCTGGTGAACCCTCTCGCCGCCCCACGCCTCTGGCCTGTACCCCAACTTGTATGTATAAATAAAAAATAAATCTTTAAAAAAAAAAAAAAAAACAAAGTAAAAACTGCTATAGAGGAATCCTGACCTGGGGAATTTGAGCCTGTAATGTACACGGTTTTAAGTGGCTTAAGTCTATGGTAATTAACTATAATAGTTTCAATAAAAAATTAATACATATTTCTATTTGGACATTTTTGGTGAAATTTTTTTAAAACCTGTTATTATTAAGAAAAATTTAGTAAATGGCAAGAAAAGAAGATGATATAATGTGGATACTAAAACAACGATCATGACTATAACAATGGAATATCACTAAAGAGATGGAATGGACAGACATCAAGTAATATCCCTTGATTAACATGAAATATAATTTACAGAAAATTAATATTTGGAGAAAACACCATACCTGCTATAGATATATTACGTATTTAATTAATTGTTGTTAAGGTTTTTTTTAAATATTTTTTGTAATTATCACAAATTTTGTAATTTTGTAAAAATTACAAATAATTTTTTTAAATTATTTATAATTTTTTTACAATTTTATAATAGAATCTACAAAGTTACAAGCAAATTTTCAATTGTAACAATATACAAACTTAAGCACAAGTAAATAGTCTTTCACTTAGACACTTTTATATAAAATTATACTTATGAGGAAGCTGTCAAACTTAGGTCCAGATAAAATATAAAAGAGCAGAAATATAATCCCTGTTTTCACAGAATTTATATTCTTAATATAGCTTGAGTTTCCCAGTGGAACCCTATTTCATTTATTTTTCTTATCTCTTTCTTATAGTACATTGACACATTTTTACTGTATCTTAACTGTCATAGTGCACTGACACTTAGCTTACACATGCCAAGATTCATTTGTTCATTAAATAAGTTGATTTTTATTTGACATACATAATATGCCTTTATAGGCATGGGGGAACTAATGCAGTGAAAGCAATAAGTCCCTATTCTTACAAGTTTATATTTTTGTAGATGAGGTAAATAATAAATAAGTTAAAATATGCATGATATAACTTCAGGGAGAGATAAGTGATATGCAGATAAATAAAGCATGGCATATATGAAGGAGAGCCACAAGATTAATATAAATAATCAATTTCTTAGTTAAACATGCTGAAAGTTGTAGCTCAGGAGTGATATTTGATCAGACTTAAATGAAGTGAGTGACTAAATTAAGTGATTATCTAGTAGAATTTTTTTTAGATTTATTTATTTATGCATACAAACTGGCATGCAGGCCAGAGGTTTAAGGTGGTGGGAGGGCTCACCAGAGACAGAGTGGGGAGCAGAATAGGCAGTTCGACCGAAATGTACTGCTGCGGGGAGCAGCGGGCAAGGCAGGAAAGGTCTGCCTCGCCATGTGGGAAACTCCCCTGCTGGGCACTGAACTAGCACCACAGTTGCTGAAAGCTCCACAGTGCTGCTCTTAACCCATTGCGGCAGCAGGGACGCCCTAGTATAAAGTTTTATGGGTAAAGGCAATGCAATGTCAGTTCCTGAGCTGTGAATGTACTTGCTATGTTAGATAACACTGGTCAACATCGAGATTGTTACTGACTTAAAAAGGCCCTAATCTGTAGTATCTTGGTGTGCTAAACATGAATATAGCCCTGAAAAGTTTTTATTAGCTCTCTTTTTGAAGATATTTCATATAATTCATTTTATGTGTTTCACCAGGAAATTTATCCAGTAGGCCTGCAGCAACATCCTGAACAGCTTAGAATGATGTAATATTGCATCACATTGCATAATACCATTTTGCACACATCATCCAGAGTTGAGTGCATCATTTTCTGATGCAATGCAATACTACTGCCAGGCGGCTGCTGAAGTAATCTGACGTCAGCAGTGCACTATAGAAAGCCCTGTCGGAAAGGTTGAGCATTGAAACTATCTCAGACTTTGTGCGAGACAGTTGAAGCTACTGTTCCATAGAACTGTTATGATTTTATCCATTTAGGCACAACACAGGACAGTCATGCCTCGAAAGTGTTTTAATAGCGTGGACAACTTCTGCTCTATTTGTGGGGAAGTGACATTTGCCAACCAGAAGAAAAGTGTCACTTCTCAAGTGAAGAAGGTTTATCATCTTTACTTCGAATGCAAGGTTGGTGACCAAGACAAGCCTTGGGCCCCGCATATATGCTGTGCTCCATGTACAACACAGCTTTCACAGTGGTTAAATGGCAAAAGACCATCACCACCGTTTGCAGTTCCCATGGTGTGGAGAGAGCAAGGCAGCCACATGAAAGACTGTTACTTCTGCGTGGTTCCTCCTCTTTCTGGCAGAATAACACAGTAAAATAAGTTGAGAATAGTCTACCCAAACATTTCCTCTGCATTGAGACCAGTTACATTTGGTGAGGGACTTCCTATTCCAGAACCTCCAGCAGAATATTCTCTTGATTCATCTGATGAGGACAAGGGGGAGCCGACCTGTTCTTCTCCTGTCCCATCAGCATGCAGTGATCCAGATTTTCACTGTGGTGCATCATCAACCCCCCACAGACTAACACAGGAAGAGCTAAATGACCTGATTTACTATTTGGACTTATCCAAGAACAAGGCAGAATTGCTAGGATCAATACTCCAACAATGGAATCATCTAGAAGATGTCACAATTGCTTTCTACTGAAAGCGCCACCAGTAGTTGGAGCCTTTCTTCAGAAAGGAAAGTACTCTGGTATTCTGTTCTGATATTGAAGACCTCATTAATGCCTTAGAAATCACTCATGACCCACAAGAATGGAGACTATTTCTAGACTCTTCGAAGCTGAGTCTTAAGGCTGTGCTTTTGCACAATGGAAACCTGTCGGGAGCCATCGGACAAGATGGCCCCTAGCGGTGAGTTACGGCCCTAATTGCCTGAGTTGCCCATATAAGGTCAGGGTCCGATAAGGACGGCCTTGGATTTTTGTTTCTCCGTTCCATGTACATTTTCCCAAACTGAGGTCATCGGGACCGTTCCATTGTTTCCTGTGCCACGCTCTCATTGGATCCCTGTGCGGACCACCCTGCATTACCTAATGTTACTTCCCCGTGACTTTCACCTAATTTACGCTCTTCCCTTGGGAACAATAAAGGAGACTTGATCAGACCTCCTGTCTTGTCTCCACTCTCTCGCGTACCCCTGTCCCTTGCTCCCTGCTTCCTCCTCAGGTACAGCGTTGATATGGACTCGAGGGCCGAGTCAAGTGGCACCCAACGTGGGGCCTGAGTACGGGAAGACTTCCAGAGGACAAAAAGACAACTGGAAAAAGTGGCTAGCCGTTTCCTCTCATACTTGTCGCCGTAAGAGCCTGTTGCGCCGACAGTAAGGTAAGATTTTTAAGGTCTTTTTGTGACAATGGGACAGGAAATTAGTCAGCATAAGCTTTATGTTACTTAGTTAAAAGAAGCCCTCAGGACACGAGGAGTTAGGATTAAGACAAAAGATTTACTTTCCTTTTTCGATTTTATAAAACAGACTTGCCCTTGGTTCCCTCTTGAGGGAACTATAAATCATAAAAGATGGCTAAGAGTTGGTGATGCCTTTGTAAAAGTAAGAATGCTAAAAACTGTTCAGAATGTTTGGCCACTGACAAAGGTTAAAACCAACATTAGTGGCA
>PVIJ01024410.1:0-12360 GCA_004024925.1 Scalopus aquaticus
TGGTTCGTGATTTGGACTTATCCAAGAACAAGGCAGAATTGCTAGGATCAAGATTCCATTGTTGGAGTCTTGATCCTAGCAATTCTGCCTTGTTCTTGGATAAGTCCAAATCACAATCCAGGTCATTTAATTCTTCCTGTGTTAGTCTGTGTGGGGTTGATGATGCACCACAGTGAAAATCTGGATCACTGCATGCTGATGGAATAGGAGAAGAACAGGTCGGCTCACCCTTGTCCTCATTAGATGAATCAAGAGAATATTCTGCTGGAGGTTCTGGAATAGGAAGTCCCTCACCATGTGGAACTGGTCTCAGTGCAGATGCAATGTTTGGGTAGACTATTATCGACTTCTTTTGCTTCATTATTCCACCAGAAAGAGGAGGAACCAAGCAGAAATAACAGTCTTTTATGTGGTTGCTTGGTTCTCTCCACACCATAGGGACTGCAAACGGCATTAATGGTCTTTTGCCATTGAACCACTGTGAAAGCTGTGTTGTCCATGTAGCACAGCATATATGTGGGGCCCAAGGCTTGTCTTGCTCACCAACCTTGCATGCGAAGTAAAGATGATTAGCCTTCTTCACTTGAGAAGTGATACTTTTCTTCTGGTTGGCAAATGTCACTTCCCCACAAATAGAGCAGAAATTGTCCATGCTATTAATGCACCTTCGAGGCATTACTGTTCTGTATTGTGCCTAAATGGATAAAATCATAACAGTTCTATGGAACAGTAGCTTCAACTGTCTTGCACAAAATCTGAAATATTTTCAATGCTCAACCTTTCTGACAGGGCTTTCTATAGTGCACTGCTGATGTCAGCTTACTTCAGCAGCCTCCTGGCAGTGGTATTGCATTGCATCAGAAAATTATGCAATCAACTCTGGATGATGTGTGCATGATGGTATTATGCAATGCAGTGCAATATTCCATCATTCTAGGCTGATTTAGGATATTGTTGCAGGCCTACTGGATAACTTTACATGGTGAACATGTAAAATGAATTATGTGAAATATCTTCAAAACGAGAGCTAATAAAAAATTTTCAGGGTTATACTCATGCTCAGCACACCAAGATACTACAGATTAGTCTGTTATGATCTCACTGTCAGTTATGATCTCACTGTTGATCAGTGTTATTTGTTAAATTTCAACCTTTTAATATTTTACTTTGATCAGTGGTGCCATCTCTGTGGCATATAATTACAAAGCATTAATACTGCCTTGAACTAAATTAAAATCCTACAAAAGAAAATCACATAATTAAAGAGGATAAAGAATGTCTACTGTGCTTTCATTATAGTTAATAATCTGGCCTTAAAGTGACCTGCAATTCAAATTGAGTTTGAAGAAAAGTAAAGAAAAAAAAAAAGGACTTTCCTGGTATTTATCTTTCTAGCACTAAAGTAATATCTTATATTTAACATATGTTTTAGCTCCTGAAAAGAGGAATTGAAAGTAATGACATAGTCCTTCCTCCAGGAAGTTTTTATAGGAGTGGAAATATTCATCCATTGGTAATGATTACTTGGCATAATGTATTGGAAGGGTTTGATGCCATGTCTGGACTTAGAATATTAAAAGCAATGATTAAAGACTGCTTTAGTATGGGAATGAAAAATTATGTGTGTATTTTCTCACTCTAATATGACTTTAAAGGTAGAGTCATGACACATAGACCAGTGGAGTGAATTGAGAGCCCAGAAATAAACCTGTGTAACAATGGATATTAATCTATGACAAAGAACACAAAGCACTGGAAAAAGTCTTCAACAAATGTTGTTGAGAAAACTGGACAGTCACATGCAGAAAAATGAAACTAGACCACCATCTCACACTTAGATATTAAATAACTCAAAGTGGATTAAACACATGGATATAAGACCTGAAACTATAAAATACATTGAAGGAAAAATACGTTAAACATTCTACAGCATTGATTTCACTGGTGTTTTTTGTGGACTGGTTTTCATGGCAAGAGAAGCAAAACTAAATATAAGCAAACAGGATTGTATCAAGCTGAAAAGCTTCTGCACAGTGAAACAAACTACCAGTAAAACAAAAATACACCCTACTGAATGGGAGGAAATATACATCTAACATGGACTGATATCTAAAACATATGAAGAGCTGATGCAGCTTAACAAAAAGAAAACAATCCAATAAAAAAAATGGGCAGTGGGGCTAAATAGACACTTCTCCAAAGAAGACATAAAGATGGCCAATAGGCAGATGAAATAATGCTCATCATCACCTATTATCAGGGAAATGCAAATCAAACCCATAAAGATACCACTTCACCCCTGTGAGAATGACCCATTTCAAAAAGATCAGAACCAAGAGCTGGTGAGGATATGGAGAAAAAGGAACCCTCTTACACTGTTGGTGGGAGTATAGACTGGCCCAGCTCCTATGGAAAAAACTATGGAGGTTTCTCAAAAAGTTATCTACCCGAAGAATACAAAAACACTAATTCAAATAGATATGTATACTCCTAGGTTCACTGCAGTCCTATTTACGTTAGTTAAGTTATGGAAACAGGCTAAGTGCCCAAGGACAGAAGAGTGCATCAGGAAAATGTGGTACATATACACAATGTAAACTACTCAACTATAGAAAAAGGATGAACTCTTGCCATTTGTGACAAATGGATGGAAATGAAAAAAATAATGCTCAGCAAAATAAGGCAGAAGGAGAAAGACAAATACAGGATGGTCTCACTTTTATATGGAACATAGGGAAACAGAACAATGGGTCAATCAAAACCAAAGCAATAATAAACTCTTAACATCTGATTGCAAAACTGAGGCAACCAGAGGGGAAAGAGGGTGAGGTGGGAGTAAGGGACAGTAGGGACCCAATGGGGCATGGTAGAGGATTGTTGGGGTGCTGGTGGTGGGCAGGGAGTGAAAATACACATTTGTAGAGGTTTGAACCTCTAACCCTCAGGGCAGATATAAAGATATAAACTTGCTTTACCTCAATAAACATAAATTGGAAAAAAGGTAAAGGGGGTGTCACCAGCATGATTTCAGGATGATTCTGGTGTGACTCCAGTATGATGAGATATTATCTCATGAAAATGCCACAACAGTATATATATGTCATCTTTTTTATGCAAATGAAGAAAATGAAATTGTGGATAAATTACTTGAAATCAACTAGCTATTGAAGAGTAGAGCTTGGATTTTAACCTGCATGAGTCTGACTTCAGGGAACATGATCTTTTAACTTTACCATGAGGTTATTTTATAATGGAGGAACTAGTATTAATTCTGATTAGGAGAAAAGTTTTATGGATGAATTTGGCTAGACCTTGAAGAATGTTAATGTTTTATAAATTGAAAGGAGATCATAGAACATGAGCAAATGTGAAACATGGCATAGTACCAGGCCTGCAGGCTGGCAAGACAGGGTGGCCGGGAGACCAGGAGGCTGGTAGGCTGGCAAAGGGGAATCTCTACGCTTTGCCTTTGGGCTTTCTCTGACTTCTTGTGGTCCTGCCTCTCTGTAGTCACTTGTCCTCTCGTAGCCGTTCTGCTATAGCCACCCTCTGTCTCTGAGTACTGCCACTTTGTAGTCTCAGACTCCAGGCTCAGGTGTGCACACTTATGCATGCCCACACCATACTCCAGGTGCCCACAATCAGACGCATGTGCAAGACTACAGGTGGCAGTCATAGATGCTAATGGTAGGAGGGCGGAAATAACCTGATAACTTCCATTTACTCTACACGTGGGTATGAGTCTATGTTTAGTGGGTTGATTTAGTCAGTAGTACCTGCTGAGATAGCTGTGAAAATGTTATAATTATGGCCAGATTTTGGAGTGCCTTAAATGTCAGAAAGAGTATGGATTTGACTGTATGTATAATGGCAGATTATTGATAAAAGCAATGTTTTAGGAAAATTAGTTAATACCTTGTCATGAGAATTAATGGGGCTTGCAAGAGATGAAGTGAGAGATTTAGTTGAAGACTACTACCATATGCCAAAGAATTTGAGAATAGAGAATTATAATACATATCATTTACTGAGTAATTTTTATATTCAGGCATTGAACCGAATACTTTGCGTATATTAATTCAGTTAATTCTCACAACAACATTCTAAAGAATGCTGATTTTTATTTCACAATGAGGAAACAGGCTCAGAGAGATTCAAACTACCAAATTAGTGATGGAACTGATCTTCAAACCCTGGGTGGTCTCAGTCCAAAGTACCTGGTTCCCCTACTGAGAAGAATTAAGTGGGAAGAAAGGTTACATGAGAATACTGAGAAAGGAGAAACTGATACTTGACTTAGGATGAGGTAATAAAAGCAGCTGGTTTCAACATCTTTGCCTGCCAACCACAATAAGACGTTTTCCCTCTTTAACTAGTCCTAGCTCCCCATACCCTTGTGAATCTCTACTCTTTTTGTCTCTCTCTCTGGCGTTTTGTTGTGGTCTCACCTCTCCTATAGTCACTGTGCTCTCGTAGCCGTCCTTCCTTATGTCCCTGACCTCTAGGCTAAGTGTGCACATTTACACATGCTGCACCCATGCTTCAGTTGTCCACAATTAGGCACATGTGCCCTGTGCCCATGCTCCTAAGCACCTTCTGTGTTAACATGATCAAGGCCGCAGGTGATAGAGGCTAGTGGTGTAAAAAGCCTCAGTGATGCACTTACCTTACACTAAGAGGTTACAATGCACTAGAGTCTATATAGAGCCACCTTTTACATATGTAAGTTAGTATGTAGCAGCCAAGCACTGTATCTGCCATACAGTAAGTGCTTGACAAATTAGATAGTTGTTATAATTCTTTTTTTTTTTAAGCTGACCTCTCTAAAAGCAGGCTTTTCAGATTGATTTTGTGTCCCTTGTTGGCCATCAAAGGTCTGCATTCAGAATTTGGCATGAGATCTTGGAGAATCTATAGTTCTGATAACCTTTCATTTTTACCCAGGAAAAAACAAGAATGAGAGGCTAAGTGATTTGTCCAGGATGATCTAATGCTCTTTTCACTAAATGACTCTGCCTTTTCATAGTCACTTTAAACTTTTCTTGAGTTTGTCAGCTTGAAGCAGCAGCAGTAAGGAGTAGTAGTACTCAGAAGGAGTAGTGCTCTAGGTCTTCTCCCTCTTTGTATTTATTTTCCCAAGAAACAAAACACATCAATCTGTTGGGACCCAGAGTCATTCATCTCAGTCTTTCACAGTGGATCGAGGCATTATTTCGGTTTCCTGTCAAAACTTTGGAAATGTGTGGTGGTATATTTGTATTATTACTATAAATGGGGAGAAATTTCTGGTATTTAAGTTGGGGGACCCTCAAAATATTAAAGATAGATATACCATATGATCCAGTAATTCCACTCCTTGGTATTTAGCCAAAGAATCCAAAAATGTGAATTCAAAGGGTTATATGCAGTCCTATGTTCATTGCAGCACTATTTGCAATAATCAAGTAATGGAAACAACCTCAATGCCCAACAACAGATGAATGGATAAGGAAGATGTGGTATATTTCGAAATGGAATACTATACTGCCATGTATAACAGCATGGGTTGAATTGCAAGAGATTATGCAAAGAGAAATAACAGGAGAAAGACAAATCACACATATGCAGAATATAAAGAGACAAAGCAACAGGGAAAAGTAAACCAAAATAAACCCTAGAAATATGACTGCAGAATTAAGGCTAGTGGAGGAGTGTGGTAGAAGATAGGGAACAAAGGGGAGAGGGAACCTGGTGGTTTTTGATGCGTTATTATGGGTGGTTTGTGATGGGTGTGCTACATATCATAATTCTGAAGAGGTGTGAACTGATTCCCTTTAATTATGTATAGTGTCGTAAACTAATGTACACTGAATTAAAAACCAATGTTCAAAAGAGACTTTCCCAAGAGAGCCTATGAGTCATCCTCTCCTTGTGATGTGAATGCCTCATCTCCCTCCTTGAAGCCCCAAGCCCCTATTCCATTCCTTAGCTGAGGATATAAATTAAATACTCCTGTTTTGCCCCAATTTCTTTAGAACCTACATCCTTGTAGATTCTTCATACATATGTAATTAGATTTGTTCTCTTCTTTCTCTAATCTGTCAACTTGATTGCTGGATCAGCCCAAGAAAAACCCAGGGAGGTGGGGGAAAAGTTCCCCTCCACTCTGCAGTACTGTGCTGTATTATCAGCACCATAAGTTTTTATTGTCAATTTACAAGAAAATCTGAGTGTAAGTGGACCTGTGTAGTTAAAACTCATATTGTTCAAGGATCAACTGTATTTTATTTGACCATCTGTCCATGGAATCGGGACATTAATTTATTCAAGAATAAGTAGTAAGTACAGATTTTTTTGAGCCAGAGAATTACCTGATGCAACTTATACTTTAGAAAGGTTAACACAGTAGCATATATGATGGCTAATTAGGTTAATGAGACATTGGAGGCATTTAGTAGCTAATGAGTACAGTCCAATTGAGAAGTAATGAGGACTTAAGTCAGAATCATGACAGTGAAGACAGGGAAAAGAGGATGAACTTGGCTGTTTGGGTGAGATGGATGCAGGTAAGGGCATGGTGACAATATGTCCATTTTAGATGATAGGTTTGTGTTTATTGAGTTGAGGCAATTGGAGATGTTTTACTTGAATGTAATCTTTTAAGAAATACTGAATATAATAGGAAGGGGAAGTTTATATATCTGGTCTGTTAGATCTTATTCAGACTTAGCAACGACATTCAGTTTAGCCAATTGGTAGCTCTGACTTAAAATCCTGTCTTGTTACACTTCTCTCCCTCATTTTGGGCAATCTGCTTAGCCACGCATATCCTCACCATTCTCAGCCATAGAATGTCCACAATATCTTTAACCTTGAGTCCTTGTGAGGCTTGGGTAGGAAAAAACATTTGCCTTGGTCAAAATAGGTGCTCAACAAATGATTATTGTTCTTGCTATACTCTATTTGCCTTATTTATTTGCATTCTCTCATGAGTACAGTAGAGTTTTCTAGTGACTACCTGTATTATATCATATTGCCTCAGACTGACAAAAGCAGTTTTGAGATTCCAGCTGCTTTATATTAAACCAGGCACTAAAGAGATTTGCAAAAATTTAAGCAGTGCTACCCTTGTTACCAAATTCTTATATGTGAAAAACCAACATAAAAGCGAGAGCAAAAAAATAGAACATGTAATGAGTATTATTGTCATTTAAAAATGAATTTGTGAACACATAATTAAATATTTCTGCTTTAATTTTTAATACTATAAATCTTAGTATATGTTACCCAATGTAAACACACATTTCTTTGGGTTCGCATTAATTTTTGAGTTGTAAAGAGGTCCTGAAACCAAAAAGTTTGAGAACGGCTAATGTAGAGACATTAGAATGGGATCCAGGAGGGCAGTGTCAACTTCTCAGAGCCCAAGCTCCCTTGAACACTTTAATAAAATTGGTTTCCTTTGTGACAGTTGACACAGAAAGAGCTGATGAAGAAAGAGCCTGGTAGAGGTGAACTTCTGGGAGGAAGTGATAAGGGGAATTAGAACTTCAAGGAAAATGATAGGCCTGGAAAGGGTGGATTTTGAGCCAAGTAAGGTTCACCGTATGTTTCTTTAAACTGTGCCATATTCCTCAGAGTGCTTCCTCAGGATGAAAGATTATGCAAATGTGTTCTAAGAATTATTCGTTTATAGACTTCTTATCATATTTTGTTATGTTATGTCAAATGTCCACTGTTAACTTTTCCTGGAAAGGGTCTAATTATAACTTGGAAAAACTGTGACACCACCTCAGACTTTACACAGCACTGGAGATCACCTGATTTAGTTTAACTCTACTCACATCCAAGTAGCTTTAGGATAGAAAACCAGTTCTGGGTAGTCCTTATTAAAAGCCTCTCTCTAAAATCTTGTAGAGAGGGACTTTTGTTCATGGTGACAGGTTTTCCTGGAGAAAGAAAGATTGAAGTGATTGTTTTCTTTCCCCTCTTTTGTCTCCTTTTAAAATGGTTTTAGATACATCTGAAAGGACATAGTAGTATATTGGGAGTTGTTAATAGAGCGCTGCTGCTAGCTCTGTCTGACTCTATAAATGAAGAGATGGGCTTAGCCACAGAGGTTAAAACTGTCTGGTTATCTTATACATTAACACAGACTGGGTCTCAGATATAATTTGTATTTAATGTTTGATGATCACCGAGGGTTTCTTAGCCAGACACTTTTGGACAAAACCTTGTCTTCATTTGAGGGGTTTTGTTGCAGGGTTTTTGTGCTGCTTTTCTTGGTTATTACTTCATTCTAGCCCTAAGCTTTAGAGGTAGACTCATATGTTTCACAATTGTGTTCTAAGCTGTGTCTTGTAGTGGAATAATTATTTTGCAGTAATAATTCATGCTTTTCCACTTCAGGGGAGAGTACTGAAATCTATGAGACGAGCTAAAGTTGAGTTGTTAGAAGAATTCCTTGATCAGAAATTTTAGCCTTGTATTTTGTTGTTCTGTTTCCTAAAAATGGAGATACTCTTGACTTGTCTATTTACTCCTTTGCTTCCTTGGATCCCACCCGTTCTTTCACTTTAAGACAAAATAAGTACTTATTGTAGAGGTCTCTGTGTTTTGCAGCTGCCCTTTTGTAAGAAGCATTCCCCCCCTCAAAAAACAAATTGAGGAAACATAAGAAATGGTTTTAGGTAATTTAATGGTTGTTGACTGTCAGCCATGGTCATGGGGCAAGGCCTATGTGACAACATCTATTTTCCAGTCTGCACCTTGTTAGTCAGAGTCTGAAGTGGAGTACTTAATATTTTTAGATACAGTGTATTTTCCTAACCCTATTTTTTTCTCTTGCAAAATAATCTTGTGAAAAACAAAAATTAAAGAACAAAAGCAAGCAAAACCTCGGCATTTCAGGATCTGTTTTGCAAAATAAATTTTTTTTTCAAATTATTTCATTGACACTGTCAGAGGTTTCAACTGTATGAAATCTGATTATTTTACACCTTGCAGTTAATTGAACGAATTTGCTATTTACTGTTATTCCCTGGAAGGGATTGCCAAATAAAACACAGGACATCCAAGGTAAATCTGGATTTCAGAAAAAGTGAATCATTTTTTAGTATACATATATCCCAAATATTGTGTAGGTCAATACTTATGCTAAAGAATGGTTGGCTGTTTATCTGAAATTCGAATTTAACTGGATAGCATATATTTAATTTTTTTAATATGACAACACTATCTAATTACCAGTGATGGAGGAGATAGGACTCAATAAAAGAGGCATCACAAGTCTAGAACCTGACTCACACAAGGAGGTGGGCTGGAAGGAATCAGCATGACCATTAACTAACTCAGTGATAACCAAAATTCTTAGGAATCAGTGCCTAAGGCAGAGCGAAAGGTGAAGATGTGAGATTGAGCCCTTTGTGGGATCTCCGCTTCCCTTTCCAGTTCTGGTTGGTTGTTCAGGGCCATCCAAGGACAAGCCATCCACAGGGATGAGCCCCTCCCGACTGAAAGAGGACTGTATCAATGCAGTCTCTGCACTGGCTCGGGGCGGCATCTGTCCTCCCTACCTGTGCCTATGCAGGTGTCCTTTCTGCAGGGCAGTGGCCTCTGCAGGGCAGCGGCCTCCTGCCTGCCCGTGACCTGTACCACGCTGGGTCTTCTCACTGACCCCCCTCAGCAGAGGCAGCTCTCCTCAGGGCAGCCCGCCTGCCTGCAAGCATGCATGCCTCTGTCTCAGCAAACCTGTCCCTTTCTGGGCAGCTCTTCCTGCCTGTTTGTGTGTAGGCAAGCGTCCCTTATTCCTCTGTCCCTTTCCCTAGTAAACCTGTTGCTTTAAATATAACTAAGTCTCTGTCTCCTGGAGAAACTCTCCGCGTGCTGCAGAAAGGGACCTCTGGTGAAATCTCTCCGGGAGTGAACCCAAGGACCCCGCTCTCAGACCCATCAACCCCAAAACAACATCACTAGTAACTCCTTTTGTTTGTCTTAACTTAGCGTTGTATAGGACTAGTATTTTCAAATGGTTTTGTAGTTAAAAACAAAACCATAATTTCCTCGGTTAAACAATTACTAGCTGGCAAAAAGTGTTCCTTGTGTAAAACAAAACCTTTTTTCTCAGAAATGGAGTCCAATGAGAGTACTGGTCTTGCAAATCAAGTTCTGCAGCTTAGTTTGGGAAATGTTCCCTTCTGGTTACTGGATAAACTGGCTCCACCCAGCTGCTGAAATGTGATACAAGTTGTAGCAAAACCGGAAGTTGGCTAGGCTGCCTTCGCTTCTCAAGGGTAAGTGTCTCCAGTTTTCTTTGTCAGAGCTCTTTGAAAAGGCTGTAAAAACCGAATCCTGCTAGGCGACAGTAGTGAGAACAGGCGCCTGTGCAGACCTGGGCTGTCTTTGACACAGGATTGGATGCTTTTAGACAAACTAGTTTCTGTAACTTATGTTGAACTAATGAATGTTCACTGACGAGTTAGGTTTATAATACGTCCCTTAATTTTGACTAAGGAGCTTTAGTTCTTTAAAAAGGTTGACTATTATGTAGAAAGGTTACTGGGGTACTGAAAAGCATGGACTTTATTCATGAATGGGTTTTCTTTTGTTTTAATTTAAAAGTATGGAAACACCCGTTTATATTTAAACCTAATGGCATATAAGTAGGCAAAACCTACTTACATGAAGGCTATTTCGAAGCTTAACTTGGTTTTAAAAATGTCTTTTAATCTAGAAATCTTAGCTTCCTCCACCCTGACTCCTGGTGTACTTTTTTTAGACTTTCAAAAGACTCAGGGGTGGCTTAGAGTTACCTCTGCCCTTTTTTTTTTTTTTTTTTTTTAACATTTTGTCAGTGCTTCCCTAGGGGCAAAAGATATTTTTTTTTATTTGTATATGTGTTATTAGGAATATTTCTTTGCAAAACTTCATAAAAATGTTTTATTATTAAAACAGAACTTTTCAGTTGGAGTATTTTCTTTTTCCTATGAATTAAAAAAATGGAAAAATGTGAGTTTGTGCTTGGATAACACAGAGGTGGGAGGTTAAAATCTGGTCTGTTGGTTTATTGGAAACAGTGAGCTAGAATTTTAAAAGATGGCTTTGTTTAAGGAGATGACTTCTACTAAGTTAAGTTAGAATTTTAAAAGATGGCTTTGTTTAAGAAGATGACTTCTACTAAATTAGTAAGCCAATATGTAGATTCATTTGGTTGGCTGTGTGTTCTGTTTCATACCTGTTCAACTAGGGTAATGTCAGATTCCTTGGAAATTACAATGTACAAATGCTGTTTTCAAGGTTGTGGGCTAGTCAGTGTAGCAGGAGATCAATGGACAGGACACTCTTGCTGCCTCCAGGAGTTTTATATGAGACAATTCACCAGGTGTGGTAGAAATGTGACAGAATTTATTAGTAGAAAATGAAGCTGTTGGAAGTTCCAGAAAGAAAACAGTTAATAAGGCTGGCAAATTAGGCATAATTCCAAGGAAGAAAATCAATTTTAATAGAAGTCTTGGTTTATGGTGGGCAATGTGCTAGATGTTTTATAGATGTTAATATTCACAAAAGCACATATAACTACTAGTAGCATTGTCACTAACAAAATGAGAAAAAAATGATAATTAGCTCAAGGCCACTGAATATGGTGCCTGCTGGAGTCAAAGCCAAATTTATGTGATTTCTTTTTTTTTTTTAAATATATATTTTTATTGTTATTTATATATTTTACATTTTGTATTCCCCTTGGGTAGCCCACCACCAATTCACCCATGATCCATCTCCATGATCCCTTGTGTTCTTTTCTATTCCATTTTGTGCCCCTTTCCTCTCCCCCCGACATCCCCCCCTACATTGTCTCCCTCCCATTTGGTTTCCTTATAGTCCTGTTATAAGTGAAACCATTCGATATTTTTCTCTTTCTTTCTGGCTTATTTCACTGAGTATGATCCCCTCTAATTCCATCCATGTCGCTGCAAATTGCATGTGTTTATCTTCTTTGAATCTTGAATAGTATTCCATTGTGTATATTTACCACATCTTCTTGATCCAATCACCTATTTTTGGACATCTGGGTTGCTTCCATACCTTTGCTATTGTGAACAGCGCCGCAATGAACATACGGGTGCATGTATCCTTTCAGATTAGTGTTTTTGTGCCTTTTGGGTAAATTCCCAAAAGTGGGATTACTGGGTCGTATGGAAGCTCCATGTTGAGCAGTTTGAGGAATCGCCATACAGCTTTCCATAGTGGTTGGACCAGTTCACATTCCCACCAGCAGTGTAGAAGAGTTCCTTTTTCTCCACATCCTTTCCAGCATTTGTTGTTGCCTGTATTTTTAATGTGTGCCATCCTCACAGGTGTGAGGTGGTATCTCATGGTGGTTTT
>PVIJ01024411.1:0-12357 GCA_004024925.1 Scalopus aquaticus
AAAATGGAATAGAAAAGAACAGAAGGGACCATGGAGATGGATCACGGGTGAATTGGTGGTGGGCTACCCAAGGGGAATGCAAAATGTAAAAGACATAAATAACAATAAAAATATATATTAAAAAAAAAAACCTGTATTGATTTAATTCTAGTAGATATTACTCTAACATTTTCTTTAACTCTTTAGTGGAATAACTTCAATCGGTAAGATATACAAATGCCTGTGAAAACTCTAGACAACACAGAAAAAAATTCCTTTCAAGGACATTTCTTGATAATGTGCCCAGTATTTAAAAAATAGTCCATTTAAATGTTGGGTTTTCAAAGAACCATTAGAAAATAAAATAATTAGCACTAAAAGAAGTATCTAATAGGAAAGTAGAAAATATGATTCATACTTCCTATTTCTACTTGAAGTTTAAGTCATTTGCCTAAAATTAGAGGGAAATAATACATGTTTTAATAAAAGAACAATTTAATTCTTTCAAATTTTCAAGTAACTAATTTGGATAGATGATTTGCTTTTCATTATGTTTGGTTACAGGTGGGAGAACTCATTTATAATGACAAAACACTATTTTAAGCTTTATAGTTTCAAAATACTTGAAACTGAAATAAATTCAAAGGTATTTTGGCATAATGTTACAAGTGCAAATATTTTAAAAATATCAGATCTTTTAGAAGGAAATCAAAGCAATATAAATCAATCCATGAAAGCAGAAGAAAAACAGGAAGAGGGAGAGAAGGGAAAAGGAGGAAGGTCAGGAAGGACAAAGGGAAGAAAGGAAAGAAAGGCAAGAGACAAGGCTGAAAAAAAAGAAAAGGAAAGAGAGTACTGAGTGGAAGGCAGAGTGGCTAGAAGGGAAAGTCGATGGCTCTCCAGGGTGCATACCCACCATTACAGAGATAACTGTCTTCTAAAATATGCTTCTAAACTGATTCTGAAGTACATGAAAAAAAAAAATTAATCCTCTTAGCGTAAAATTAAAACTTTGCATTATCTGACTCCTGCTCAATTTCTAGCCTCTTATCACATCCCAATATAACCCTCCACTCAAACATGATGAATTAGCTGATAACTATATGAACTTTTCTCAGACCACTGGGCATATCCAATTTCTTCTTCCCTTCCCACCCTTCCTTTTCTATACTCCTTTCTTTCATCTTCTAGTCACACATTGATTCAGATTCTGATCCAACCTCTCCTCCTCAGTGGTCACTTAGCACTTCCTGAAAAGCTCTGCTCTAGCACCTAACTCTCAGACTGTGCTGTCCACAAATAGAAAGCTCATGAGAACTCATCCTAAATCTTAACGACTGTACCCTCAGTGACGGGTACACTTTTAAACTCTGAAGAAACAGTACATGCTTATTTTGAGTTTGTAAATGGTAAATAGCATGACTGAGTGAATGAGAAAGTCTAATTATGAATTAATTTTTTTTTAATTTAAAAAGTCATAAATTAATTATGCAGTTTATTCATACTGGTTCAACTTTCCTGATAAATTTCCAATACTTGATTATAGTTTGTTGATTATAGACCTAGACTAACATTTAATTATTGCAAAATGAACCCTGCATGAAGTAACCAGAATGTTGTGAATAAGAAGTCTACAGAGAGTTCACGAAGTTCAAAAACATGCCAATTCTGTATAAAATAAAATCTGTGGCTCTCAGGGTGCTGCTGCTGCTGAGCTTGCAGGAGCATTTGGTAATTAATCTGAGCTTTGGGGAATTTCAAATGTTGGCAAACATGTTTTAAATTTTAAATCTGTTGTTTGAAGGGTTACTCCCATGTACAAGTCCTTATAAAGGAAAAATGATGCCTGAGCTTAACTTGCACTTTTAACTTGGTCAAATGAGCACAACTATTTGTAGAAATATAGTTTGATTTCAAATAAAACATGCTTGAGAATTCCAGTGTATACAATAAAAAATCATTCTCATTACTGATTTGGTTATGCACAAGTTAGTGATTTTAATTTATAATTTTAATTTCTTATATCGGGCATTACATGGAATTATTTTAACCTAGGAGTCAATGCAAGTGAAGGTTTAGTTTGGTAACATCTGCCTTAAAGGTGTCCATCAATCCATGGATTTTGACTGAGTAGCTATATAACCCTTTGTGCAATCAAGACCAAATCTAAAGGCCTCCCTGGTGGCGCAAGGGGTTAAGTCTCAGCACTATGAAGCTGTTGGCAGCCAGTGCGGCAGGAACTGGATCCCCGGCCAGGGAGCTTCCCACACGGTGCAGCAGACTTCTCCTGTCTTGCTTCCCTCAGCAGTGTATTTCAGTCAATCTGCCTGTTATGCTCCTCACTGTCTCTGGTGAGTCTTCTCAGCCCCCACCCCAAACATACCTCTGGCCTACACTCCAGTTCTTGTATGTATAAATAAATCCTCTTTTAAAAAAAAGGATAGAAACCACTATGCAAAAGCAAAGTGTATGTAAATGAGTTGAAATACATTCTACTGGGCACCACAAAATCAGGAAGTTGGAAAAGACCTGGAAAAATTTCAGAGACAAAAAATGACTTTGGGAAGAATGAGTAATTTATAAGTGAGATAAATCCTTAAATATGTATGTATGGCTTGAATGAAACAACTAAAATTGTGACGATCCATTACAAATATTTGAGAAACATAAAGGTCAACAATAAAGGGAAAAGCTATCGTGGTTATAAAATGAAATGTAAACCATGTAACAACAGGAAAATGAAACTTCAGCAAAAGCTAGAAAAAGGTGGACCAACAACAGTATTTTGGTATAAATGATGAGATCTCTCTAAGGTAGATGATGAGAATTGAACATTATAAAGGTATATATAATTTTAATATGTAATTGAAAAATTATAATTGCTTCTTTTCGGAAGGGGATTTGAAATGATTTTTTTCAATGTCATATCTGATGCCTACTGTGTTTACAAACACAGCTTGAAGAACTCTGAAGATGAAAAGGTAATCTGCAAATTGTACTTACATAGTGGTAGGGTTTTCTAATTACTACTACCACTAATCTGCTAGCAATATTAAAATAGGCACATAAATAAAAGTTATAATGAGAAAACTCCCGCTTGCCCTTCAGGGTGCAGAACTACTCCTCTGACACCACTATACTGAATCACACCGTATCTACCAAGAACACATGCAGAACAAGTTAAGTGCCATTTGTCTCTGCAAATAGCCCTGTGCTTATTTCTACCACAGTGCTCCCCACATGACCGTGTGAGTCTTCATTGCCTCATTAGTGTGCCCCTCTGAACTTAAGCTGTTTAAAGACTGTGTTTTCATCTTTCTATTTGCAGCACCAACGGAAAGCTTGACAAACCATTAGTTACTCAATAAATGTTTATTTAGACTACAAATACAGTGGGAGTGTGGGAAACTGAGCTCATTCAGGGAAAGTATTAAGGAAATACTGGTGTTTATACAGTTTAGGCTTATAGGTATTTATAAAGCTCAGACTGGTGTTTATAAAGTTAAGACTTTAGAATTTTTTTGATATTTAATTGCATTATTTTTTATTGAGTTAGCAGTTGGTATGCAATACTATATAAGACTCAAGATGTATAGGTTCACACCTCTTCAAATCCATGTTCCCACACCATGTCTACCATAAGGCTACCCACAGTACTTAGCATAGTCCACTGGGCCACCTCTACACTTTGCTCCCTACTCTTACTCTTCCCATCTGGTAGCCTGAGTTACAGTCAGATTTCTAGGGTTTGTTTTGGTTCAGGAAATATTAGTTTTTATAGAGGTTCATGGCAATTGTTAGGCTTTGGATAGTAAGAAGCAAGCAAGGAAGGCATTCCACAAGAAGAAATTATAATAAAAAATAATCAGATGTTTCTGGATTAATGATGGCATATTTTACCTTTAGCTATTATTAACATGGGTATCTACATTTTAGATATTGCATTAATCTTTCAATGACTGCAGAAACAACACTTTGACAGTTTAGAAGAATAGACTACAACTTATTAAGCACAACTATAATTGGAACTTGGCTGGATATTTTCTATGTTCCTGTCTTAAAAATATGAGTAAGAAAGATTAACATAGGTAACCAATTCTATAGCTGCTTATGCTATTACTAATTTAGTGAATAGCTTATTAGTAAACTACTGTACATAACTGACTTACACACACAAAAAAAATAAAATAAAATAAAAAAATAGTAGAGAAACCCACTCAAAGGGCAACCTAGCCCCTATCCTGGAATACATTGTGGCACCTATGTATCAGATTTGCTGGACCCTGAGTTCTAAGAAATCCCCATGAGTTGGCCCTCACAGTCATCAACTTTGAGGTTCCACTTTTGTTGAATTCAGTGTATTCTCTACAATTTCCCCTGAAGAGAAAGAAATGTTCCAACTGTAAAATGCCCAATGAGCAATACAAGTATATTAAAGAGAAATCAGGTCAGGTAAAGAAAAAGATAAAAGAAATTGGGAGAAAAATTTCATCAATTATTTCAATCACCATGCATGTATGTTTGGGATAATAAGAAAAAATTTCTAATAATTGGAGCTCTTCAAGATGAAACAGTCTCAGAGAGTAATGAACTGTGCTGATGGGAGGTGCTCAAGCAAGAGTTAAATGGCCATCTGTCCGGATGTTGAGGAAAAGAACCTCTCACTGAATGGGAGGTTATGCTAAATTATCTCTAAGGCTATTTCCAGCTTCTAAGATTCTATAATTTAATGAAGTAGAGCTTGAAGAAAACCCAAAAGAACTATTAAATAACTCTGTATACCCAACATATATATCAGCAGTTAATTTCAAACCAACCATTAACTTCATCTAAGTATTTAATTTGTCTCAGAAATTTGAAGGAATTGGTCATAAAAGAGGAAACACAGAAATCCCTTAGCTGCAAGGATGATCTCCTTAAATCATTTTCAAATTGTGCCTTTTAGCTCCCTTGGGAAAAGAGATAAACCTTGGCACTAATTCAGATGTAGCCTCAAGGCAGGAAGGACTGAAGGACAGAAAAGGGAAACTAAGCAGGTGAGATTCATGGGTTAGGAATTTTGATCAGCTCTTACAGTTCACTCAAGAATACAACACAACTTCTGGTAAAAATCAACATTTAAAAAATAACAAAGAAAACAGTTTTGCCTCAGGGCCAAAGAATTTAAATATGCTAGCTAAGTGGCGAATTAATAATCAACGTTTTGGCACCCTGCAATGTATCAATCATAGGTATGCGAGTGTATTAGCAATTATATATTTTGCCCATGAACATACTTCTCAACATAGAAGCACATTTCCGAATACTTGATACAGATAATGATCATTAAAGTATATTGAAGGCCTCCCTGGTGGGCAGGGGTTAAGTCTCAGCCCTATCACCACTAAGGCCCGAGTGTGATCCTTGGCCAGGAAGCTGACCCACATAGGGTGCATCAGATCTCTCCTGTCTCACCCGCTGCTCCCCTTAGTGTATTTCAGTAGAGCCACCTGTTCCACCCCCACTCTGTATTAAGTGAATCCTCTCAGCCCCTGCACCTCTGGCCTGAGCTCCACTTCTTTTACGGAAAAACAATGAACTATATTGAACTCCTTTTTTAAAAATTAGTATTTTCACAATTTATTCTGTTTTAAAATATTACAATGAGAGGTTCCTATTTAGAGAGAATATAGAAATTCACAAAAATTACTTCTGCCTTAATTTTGAGGAAACAGTAGATATAATTAAATATTACATATTTCTTTAAAACCACTGAAAAACTGTAGTACAAGGAATATCAGAGAGGAATGAAAAGTGGACACATCTAAGCATGGAATATTAGCTAATTTGGAAGGCACATCAAGAAGTAGTTAGACTTGAGAAAAATTTTACTGGTAAAAGAAGCAGCTAGCAGAATTTTAATCACCATGCATGTGCTAGCGTGGTGGATATGAAAGCTGAAAAAATTCAAAATTCTCTAGGGTTTGCCTTTTCTGAATACATATCTCACAGCATTTGTAGAAAAACTGATATTGCTGGATACTGAGGGAAGGGTGGACAGAGAAAGTGCTTAGAGTCTAGACATGGCAGTGGAAGAGCCTGATCCCAACTTAAGGCTTTTGAAACCAAAGGTAAACAGATAGTGACTAACCTGCTTACACTAAGTGCAAGCAAATGCTCATTAGATCCAAAAGATCAGCCGCTCACCCTAGTTATCTGACAAAGAAAAGAAAGAAAACGATCTGCTTCAGTCTCTACTTCTCTTTTATAAATAACAGCACACAAAAAAAATTTATGAAACATCTAAGGGAATAGGAAGTTTGACCCACAATCAAAAGGAGAAATTGCTAACAAATCCAGCAAATTACCCAGAAGCAGAAGTTGGATTTAGCTGGTAATTATTTGTCACTGAGCGTATGTATTTCACAGTACATATTTTTCAAAATGAATTACAAGTAAGAATCCCACACATAAAACTAGAAAATAAAAATATAACTAAAAAAGATCTTCTAGAGTCCAAAAAATGCACATTTGAAGTAAGGAAAGCATTATGTGAGCTCACAACCGATTAGAAAGAGAGGAAGAAATTAGTGAACTCAAAGAGGGATGAACAGAAATTATTCAAATGGAAGCACAGAAAAAATAAATCAATTGAGAACCTCAGAGAACTGTGGAATTATATACATAATCCAATACATATTGAGACTGGAGCCCCAGACTGAAAGGAGAACATAGGAAACTTTTTTATAAGAAATCATAACCATGATTGTTTTTCAATTTTCCAAAATTAAAGTAATTCATAAAGAACCTACACGTTCAAGCTCAGTAAATTTTGAGGGACAAAACAAACGACAACAACAAATGCTTGGGCATTATTGTTTGAAACAAAGAGTTGCATAGTTGTAAAAGTATAGTTTTAATATAGTATTTTATATTAAAATGATATTAATATGTAGTGATATTATTATTGTTTGAAAATGAAAAATAAAGAAGTTTAAGAATAACTAGGGGAGGGAGGAAGGAAAAGGACACATTAAGTTCAGGATGACATGAGTAAAAGCTAAAAGACAAGATTTAGAACTTAAAAGTCCTGAAAGAAAAGCAAATTGTTGATCTTAAATTTTATGCTCAATGAAAATGTTTAGACAAGAGATCAATTCACAAAATTTCAACCAAATGTTGAAATAATTTGCTTCCAGAAAACTACTCTTAGAAATCTTAAAGAATGTTATGCCAAGAGGAAATAATCCAAGATAAGAGCCCCTATCATGAATAATAAGAATCAGAAATGACTAATAAATACATAAATAAAAGTATTTTTAATTGATTTACAAATTGGTTCAGGGTTGCTTCAACCTTCTTAATGACAGTATCAAGATGATGTAGTATATTACACAAAGGAATATGACTCAGCTATCAAAAAAGACAAACTCATGCCAGTTGGAGCAACTTGGATAGAGCTAAAAGGGATTATGCTAAGCAAGATAATCCGAAAGGGGAAAGATAAATATCAGATGGAGTCACTTATATGTGGAATACAGAGAAACCAAAGAGTCAAACTTTAAAATCAACCTCGAAAGCTGACCATAAAACTGAGGCATGACGGGGGGAGATTCAAGAGTACAAAGGACGATGGTGAGGACCTTGGTGATATGTATGCTATGGAGACTGAAAGGGGAGATCCCATACTTCCAAAATACTAACAATGATATAAACCAATGGGACAATAAAACAATTTTAAAAACTGATTTAGACGAAAACTGTAAAACAAAGATAATATGTTGTGGTATATACAGCATATATAGTAGTAAACTGTATGTGCTAAGTACATGGTCACCTGCATAATTGCTAAGAAAAGAATACAAAGATAAATAGCAAGAGCCAATGAATAGATACAATGAAGTATAAACAAATCTAATGAACCCAAAAGAAGGGAGAAAAGGAGATGCAAGTAAATATAATAAATGACACACCCAGAGAACAAGCAGAAAGGTGATATACTTTAAAACCAAATATATCAATAATAGACTAAACACTCCAGTTAATACGGAGATTACGAGACAACTGTTTCAAGTCTATGCTCTTTGTAGGAAGCAAACCTAAATACAAGGATATGAGTGAGAAGGATGCAAAAGATAAAACTATGCAAGCTTTAAGTATAAAAAATACAGTATGATCATATTAACAATACACAAATTAAACGTCAACACAGGAAATATCGTCCAATAAGCAGAGATACTTCCTAATAATACCAACGAAGCAGGAGGGGTTTCCTCTTTTTCCTCTCCATGTTGGGGATTCCCCCACATCACTTCCCTTTCCTGAAAACAATGGTGTGTAAGTATCAGGAATGCGTCAACCTTCAAACAAATCTGCTACTGAAGATCCAGGGTCACAACAAGAAATTTGAGACACTTTTACCAATCTTCAAAAATAACTGTTTCTAACCTAAGCAACTGCCATATTTGGTTCTTAAAATGGTTCCTCAAATTAAAGCTTTACTGAATTCGAATTCTCAGATTCATATTTTTTAAGCAAAATGGCTTTAAATTTTAAGAAAGAAGTCCTTTGATAGGCCAGTTAACTGACTTTGCCATGGGAGTTGAAAGATAAATAACACCTGTCAGTGTGCAGCCCACAGTTTAGCTGCAAAGACAAATCAGCAAGTAATTGCAATGCTTTATGAAAGGTGTGCAAACATTGCTCATGGAAGCTATTGGAAAAGCACCTCATTTATTTTACATCCTGAGAGGGACGGTGCTCAGAGAAAGTGCAGGACTGTGTAAGAGTGTTCCATGCAATGCAATGTACATGGGAAAAGATCATCAAGAACAGGCAGTTTTGTCTTACCTTGGAAGTAACTTATGATGATTTTTTATCAAGTGAGGCACAAAATTTGAATCTCTGGTCTGAATTCCATATGCAATAAGTAGATGAATCATCCTTTTACTTGAAAATTACTATGAAAATCAAACTGTATAAATTCTATTAACATTGAACCAGATGCTATATTTTTTTTCAAAGTGATAATGAGTATAAAATTTTAAATAATGGTTCACTTTTAAACATAGTAACAGAAAAATATTAAATCATATGGCATAGACAAATGTGTAATTCAAAATAGCTTGGCCAATAAATTCAATCTAAAACAACTAAGCATGATAACAGTTATTTGATGTTTCCTTCCCTTTGTACGCCCCATTCTTTTTGAGAGGAGAGAATTAACATCAAGAAGAAAAAAATATGGAATGTATTAAGGTGAGAAAAGTAAAACAGCATATACGTAAGTAACGTACTGTTCAATGACATTTTAAACCCAACATAAATACATTTCTTCTATTTAACTGGTTAAAGACCTGGCCACCTCAGCTCCAAGTCTGCTATAAATAATGGTGCTCTTAGATGTTACGTAAGTTTGTTCTGTAGTTCCTATGAAAATTTTCTAGAGCTGAGACCAAGTCTGGCATGTCTTTGTACACATCTTTTCTACTTTTAAGGATATTACATTGGACCCAATGAAATGGCCTGCATAATCTTGGTTAATAATTAAGGTCAGATAATTAGTGATCTTAATTTGTTTTTGCCAAACAGCAATAGAGTCACCAGTTTCAGGAATTAGGACATGGGTATTGCTGAGGGGGCCTATGTTGTTATCACAAAGAGAACAAAAAGAAAGGGGATGGACTTTAAATCCAAATCTATCAGCAACAGACTGAACACTGCAATTAAAATATGGAGATTACTAGAATGTTATCACAAAGTGTCTCTTAGAAGTTTGTTCTTGAGTGGACACTTTCTTACGCTGCAAGTCTCGAAAATCATGAAGAAGGAAGTTCAACTTCTCCACATTTGCTCAATCAAGTTCAAAACTTGCTTTAGTGCTGTGCAGAACACTCCAGGTTCTTTGACTTAATATTTAGCAGAATTATGCAAATTTCTTATATTATTGTCAGCCCACTGATGCCTTTAACAATATACTCATACAGATTTCCTTCATTTTAGGTGTTTGGGAGAAAACGTTGGCCAGCATAACTTGTCCACTACACCACCACCACAGAGGATGACAGAACAGTACATTACTTAAAAGACTCATATCTGTCCACTGCAATTAAAATGAAATTTAGTAACCAAAACTTAACTAGAATGGAAAAATACACACAACATAGTAAATTTTCTCTCTTGTTTCATGCAAAGATATTCTTGCATGAAAAAATATTTGCATTTTTCAGCTTCACTTTTTCATGTGCATAGATTAATGAAAGGACAACTGTGTCTTCCAGCTATATCCTGGTAGCCCAGGATTTGCTAAGTTGCTACCACAAAGCCAAACTGTCCTGACTTGTATCTTCACATATAGAAGGGTCTCTGGTTTCTTCAATTTCATTCAACCTCACAAACTTTTCATGAGTACCTCTCACTACAATTAATTTAGTAAGACTAAAAGAGAGATAAACTAAATAGAATATCAGTCCTACCCTCAAAGAACTCTGAAGCTAATAGGCAAAATAGCATATAAATTTAATAGACTATGGTATCATACACACAATAAATAAAAGACATTTGTTACTTGGTAAAATGGTAACACAAAAAATACACTTTGGCTTAACAGGAAAGAAATCACATAGAAAAAAAATCTCACACTGAATCTCTAAAACTTATTAAAAGTTTTCCAAATGAAAGAAGAAAATCACATTCAAGGAAAAGCTAGAGGGTGAAAAAAAAATCAAAATTTGAATTTCAAGTAGCTCAACATAACTTGGAGACATAATGCATTTTACAGAGTAGTGAACAATGAGGTTAGAAAGGACAGAGAGGTAGGCAAGATTCATATCTTGAAAGGTTTTAACTATACAAAAAAAGACATTTCATAAAGATTTTCTTCAGTAGTGGTTCCCAAACCTGGCTGCTCATAATTTCCTGTGGATATTGTCATGTATATAGATTGCTGAGCCTAATCTTCAAATTTATTGAGTTGGAATCACCTTAGGGTAAACAATTTTAACAAGCTTCCAGGTAAACCTGATATAAATTTTATCAGTTAGGAAGCTTAGGGATACAGGCAATGGAAAACTTAACAAGAACAGCTTTAAAAGATACATTATCTCATCTATTAAGTACTCTTGAGACAGGATTGCTCCACTGTTGAATAATTTAGTAACTCAATGATGTCAACAATAATTCAGATTATTTCTTTCTCTGCTTTGAATGTTAAAGTGTGTTAGCTACTCTACCTCTCTGCTCTGAAGTGGATTTGGTAGCCTTAGTCTCTACATCTTCATAAAATACCCAATAAAAAATTTCTCTTTTGTTCTCTGCATTTCTCTTCTTATGGGTAGGAAAAACATCACAAAGATGCCCCTGCAAACAGTTATTTCTTCATGTTTCATTATCAAAATTTCATTATATATCCATTTTAAACCAGTGACTTATCAAGGGCAATTTACAACTACTGTTAAACAATGTCCATCTCTTTTAGCTGAGGAGGTGCCTTGTGTTCCATAAAATATGTAGGTGCCCAACTTATGGATAAAATAAATTAAATCAGGACTGTGATATAATAACGATGTTAAATACTGTTATAGGATAACAGTATCTACCACAATAAAGGCCATGGGATTGATAATGGGAAACTATGCATAGTTGCTGTTAGTGGATTAAATTAGAGATGAACATTATTAGGTTGGTATTTTCATTTTTTTGATAATAGGTTTTATTTTTTTTTGCTATATTTATTGAGGTAATGTTGATTTACATCACATTATATGCCTTTGGAATACAGGTTTACACCTCTACAAATGTATGTTACTTCACCAAATCCACCACCAAAATACCAATAATTGTCCATTCGACACCCCTCTTCCCTTTGCTCCCACCTCACCAAACTCCCCTTTTGGTAGCTTTAGACATTGTGTCCTCTCTCCTCCTGTTTTTACTCCTCCCCTTTTCCATCCTCTCCTAGATGTCTCAAATCTATGGTCAGTTTTCAACGTTTGTCCTCTTCTGGCCTTTTGTTTGGTTTCCCTATATTTCACATATAAGTGAAACTATCTGGTATTTATCTTTTTCCTTCTGACTTATTCTGCTTAGCATAATCCCTTCCAGCTCCATCCAGCAAGCATTTGGAGAATGACATCAGAAGTCAGACCCTTTCTATTTTCTCAAATAGAAAAATAGTTACTAGAATATTTTAGTTAGCTAACAAAGAAGATGGTAATATTTTTACTTAACAAAATAATATTGTTATTGAACAGGAGGACATATATATGAAAGATTTGATATTAGACTATAACTAGTAGCAGTTAGGAGTCCACTGAATTCTGATGGCAATGGAAAGAAAAGAACAAAGCATTTCTACCAGGTTCTGCACTGGCTGGAGAGCTGGCACATTAGCCAAAGGAA
>PVIJ01024412.1:0-12350 GCA_004024925.1 Scalopus aquaticus
TTTGATATTTTTCTCTTTCTTTCTGGCTTATTTCACTGAGTATGATCCCCTCTAATTCCATCCATGTCGCTGCAAATTGCATGTGTTTATCTTCTTTCCATGCTGAATAGTATTCCATTGTGTATATGTACCACATCTTCTGGATCCAATCATCTATTTTTGGACATCTGGGTTGCTTCCATACCTTTGCTATTGTGATAGCAAATAATCGTGTCTAACAAAAGAAATGTGCTTTGCTATTGTGATAGCAAATAATCGTGTCTAACAAAATGGATATTTTAAATCTATTTAAAATATCTATTCAGAATGGATATTTTAAAGGTCTTGGGCTAAGAGAGGGGTCTTACAGGTGCTAGAGTAAAAAGGCAAAAGAAAGTGTTAAAGGTCTGAGAGAGGTGAAAAGAGGTGTCTTAGATTAAGAAAGCAAAAGAAAGTGTTAAAAGTGTTCAAGGTCTGAGAGAGGTGTTTTAGAGAAAAAAAAAAATGTTGTGTCCAAGGACGACTTCCCAAAAAAAGGAAAAAAGACATGAGAAGGGCCTAGTATATGGCAGTTGCCATTGTCAGTACCTGCCACCTCAGACTCACCCAAGGACCCATGTGCCCCAAGGCATTCGGGACCTCAACCTCTTTTTTTAAAGATTTATTTATCTATACATACAAGCTGGGGCACAGGCCAGAGGCGTGGGGTAGCGAGGGGGCACACCAGAGACAGAGTGGGGAGCAGAACGGGCAGATTAGAAATACACTGCTGAGGGGAGCAGCGGGCGAGGCAGGAGAAGTCTGCCGCACCATGTGGGACTCTCCCTGGCTGGGTGTCGAACTCGCATCGCGTGCTGCCGACAGCTCCACAGCACAGCGCTCAACTGCTGAGCCACCAAGGAGGCCCAGGACCTCAACCTCTTAATGGGCTGCTAGCTTGCTTCCACTGCCAACAACCGGGACACCTCTACAGCTAGTGTCTAAAGCTGTCCCCAGGGCCTTGCCTTCAGTGCCATCACACAGGGCACTAAAAAAGTAACTGTCCCATGCTCCAGAAAGGGAGGGGGCCAGCCCAAACCACAGGCCAAGATGGGAGGACAGGCTTCACCATCAGCTGCCTCTGACTATGAAGAACCTGGTGCAGTAAAAGACGTTCTCTGAAAAAGCCCAAAGGTAAGACAGGCTCCCCTGTTCACTGTTTCCATCGACAAGCCTCGGGTGACCCTTGAAGTGGCAGACAAAATAATCACCTTCTTGATAAATAAGGGGGCACTTAACTCTGTCTTCTTCCATTCTTTGGACTGACTTACTGGTCAATTGTCTCCCTAATGGCCAGCCTGACCCAGAATACTTTATATCACCACTACCTTGCTCACTACAAGGCCACATGTTTATATATTTTTAGTCTTGTTTTTCTAACTTTCTCTATTAGGACAGGAGATGGTAACTAAATTCCTAACTACCAGTCTCCGTGGCCACTATTGGTTCTTCTGGATGCTGCTACAAAACATTGGGGTATTACAATAGTCCCAGGTCTCACTAATGACCTTTTCCTCCTGTTCAAACAGCCAACCACAAGGAAAGTACTTAATTCCACATAATTTCTTTGTGTATTAGATTTACAGTTATACTCTATCTTGTACTTTTCCCCTTCACCCTGAGATTATACTCAGTTATGCACCTGGAGTGAACTATTTGTCAAAAAAAAGTTCTTTTATTTTACCTTGTCTTGTTTTTTTTGGTGGGCCTTCTCTGCCCATCATGGCAATTAAACTATTCTTGTTAATGTTTATTCTCCTGTTTATGACTCTGCTGGCTGTTTCTCACTCTTATCGCCACCCATTAATTCTGGCCTTAAATCTTATGGCAAGGACAGGAAACTATAGTGACTGTTGGGTGTGCCCTAGAGGGGAATGCATTGTACAAAAAATTCCTCTCTGGACCCTACCAGCTGCTATCAAAAAAACTAAGTCATTCATCAGCTTCCACGTATGGGATAATGGTACATTTCACTAATGGGACTACTTCTTCCCACTATAACTGGACACAATTAGTTCCTTCACAACTTAATAACAACTGGCTCCCAAAATTTTCTATCCTCCCTCAACACCGGACAGCCCGCTACACCATTGTACATGACCTTAAAAGACAGGCAGGACAAGGGCCTAGCTGGCTACAATCAATCCTTACCTCTATAGAAAGCCAACTTCTGACCTGATTTCTCCCTTTCTTGTTCCCTTACTAATTTTCTTTATTGTTCTTTTGTTTGGACCTTGCATCCTCAACGCCCTCATTAAAATCATTGCCTCTCATCTGGAACCCACCAGACTCCAAATGGTCCTTCAGATGAAAGCCAATATGATGCTGCCATCTTCCTTCTTCCGAGGTCCCTTAGATCGTCTGCGGTGGAGCCCTGACTGCTTCCCCACATCTCCCATTTTCAACAGGAAGCAGCTAATGATCAGACCCTCTGTCCTAACAGCAGTTAGGGCTCCATCCGTAGAGGGGGAATGAGTCCCAGGACAAGTTAGGGTTAATTAGGCAGCTTCAGGAACAATCAGGTAGAGACCTCAGGGGCATAAATAAGGGCTACACGTCGGAGCCCCCTCTTTGTCAGCCCCATTTGAACTCATGTATGGCAGGCCTTTCCTTTCAGGCCTCACCTTCCCAGTGCAATATCACCCCTAGTGGGTTACCTACCTCTTTTCACTCTTCTCCAGCAGCTGCTCTGGGAACAGGTGAACCGCTACCTGCCCAGACCAGAGCTTGGAAACCAACAAGTTAAACAGCTCCATCCTGGTGGCCAGGTATTGCTAAAAAACCTTACACCTAGGCTTCTTCAACCTCTGTGGACGGGACCACACATAGTCATCCTGACTCTTCGCTTCTCTCATAACTCTGGATTCCCCAAACCCCTCCTAACAAGTAGGTTTAGGTCTTTTGTGTTCACGCTTCTACGTGGTATCTCCTGGTTTTACCCCAATTCCCCCTCCCGGAAGGCCTCCCTCCAGCGCCCTCTTTTATCGACGGTTCCTCTCACTGCTCCCCTCACCCTCACTTCCTTTCCACCCTCCCAGGGCCAGTGCAAAACACTGGCTCACTTCCACTTTGGGACTCCCAAACAAGGGCTAACTCCCCATGCTACAGTACAGGTCCCCAAGCACTTCCAACCATCTGCTCCTAGGTATCTAACACAACCTCTATAATGCAACCTCCTCCTGGCTCGGTCTTTTGGTGTAACAGCACCTTACACACCTGCATTAATGCTTCCACGAAGGGGCCCTGCATACCAGCCATGGTTACCCCTCAGCTTATGCTATACACTGAGTCAGAACTCGCCCTTTTACTCCCACACAATGAATGGTGTTGTATTTAAGGGCGCCATTTATAAGCCAGACTTCTTGGTCCTCTAGCTTATACTGAGGCCAGGCAGTATAACAAAGAAAGATTAAGTGTTTTTTTCTTTAGAGTCTGGAAGTTGAATTTGTTCCAGTTTTTAAGAATGCAACTTAAGGGTATGTCCTGTGGAATTGAGAATGAATGTACCATAGTCCCTGCTGCAACAAAAAAAAAAGTGCCCGCAGATAATAAGCCTGTCATAAAGACAAAATGGGGATCGCCACTGCTATGTTAGAGGCCCTAGGTGGCGGAAGCCACTAAATAACAGTCATTAGCTAAGGTAGCCGTCCAACTAGGACTACCCGCGCGTGGCCTCTCCATCGGCTATGTGGATACTGGGCCGAGTGACTCATCAATTGTTGAGCAGGGATTCAAGCGACATGGGAAATTTACTGCATAGAGGTCATGTGGTGGTTACCAGACATAGCCATGCAGAAGTTCAGGAACTAGAGATCTCTGTGTAGAGGTAGCGTAGTCTCAATAGCTGGCCATGCAACAAAGAGGCAAAGAAGAGGAAAGTGAAATCACCCACCCTCACAGCTATGGTGAACTGTCCAGCTCACAGGAACCTTCCAGGGACACTTGGGAGTGCCCAAACCAGACCCCTTCATTTGTCATTCAGTAGCCCACTAGGGGTTTCTGTCACGAGCAAAGAGAATTTTATTTTATGTTTCTCACTCAAAGTAAGGTCACACAAGAGAAGCCAAACACGAAGTACCCAAAATACCTTGACTAAAGTCTGCAACACGATGTGACTTAGTCTGGGAATACAGCAAGGGCTTGCCATGCCATGGTCACACAGGATGATGGTTGCTTTGGAGAGGTCAGTGGCTGGAAAGCAGGTGAAGTCCAAAGCGAGCAGTGAGCTAAACCTTGTCCAGGTTTACACTCAAGCCAGTCTCTGAACTGCTCTTGCTGGTGACCATGATTTGGTTTCCTTTTATACAGTTTTTGTCATATGTGGACTCAGTGCAGCTTGCCGTTATCAGCTGCAGCTGTGAGCTTGCCATTGCTGGTCGCTATCGATTACGGCTTGGTCACTTAGGTCATCAGACCGGTGCCTCTTGCTTATCTCTACCAACTTATGCTTGCAAATTGTTTACATTAAGGTACCTTAAAATTTATTATGTTTGTTAGTTTCCATGGAAGAAAAGGAAGTTCTTCACCCAGTCAGGCCATGACAGTCTTTAAGGGCACCTGGAACCTTTCAGTAATCTTGGAATGTACCCCAACTAGATACCTTCAGTTATTCTGAGGGTTCCTCACAGTCCACCAGAGAACAAGAAAAAGAGAATATGGGGTCTCTGTGCCCTATCCTGCATCAAGTCCCCATCAGGTCACCAAATGTCATAGGACGGAATCAGCGGTAAGCCAGAGGCTCAGGGGTGAGAGAATTCACCAGAGTTGTGAACAGAGGAGGCGGATTAATTGAAATGAACTGCTGAGGGAAGCTGGGCAAAGCAGGAGAGGTCTGCTGTCCTGCATGAGATTCCTGAGGATCATTTATATTCATGGATTTGGTTAGGGTGTCTAGTCTCAGGTGGGTCCCAAATGATGATCTGATTTGCATAAATGTCATCAGATTAAGGGGATCATCAGCTTAATGGCCCAAGTTCTCCAGGGCAGTCCCATTCACTCCCTTTATCCATTTAAGCCTCCCAACCCTGCTGCCAGGCAATGATACCAGAAAGTTTCCTTTTTTGTGTGTTGTCTTTGTTTGGTTTAGTTATTACTGTAATGTTGGCCTCAGAAAATAAATTCAGTAATGTTGGCCTCAGAAAATAAATTCAGTAGTTTTCCTTCTTTCTTGATTATTTATTTATTTAAAAAAATTATCATTATCATTTATATCTTTTACATTATTATGTATTCCCTGTAGGTTACCCACCACCGATTCACCCATGAACCGTCAGCATAGTCCCTTGTGCTCTGTTCTACCCCATTTTGAGCCCTTATGCTCCCCTTCCCTCACTGAATGTCTCTCTTATTTGGTTCCCTGATAGTCCTGCTATAAATTAAACCATTTGATATTTATTTCTTCCCTTCTGGCTTATTTTACTGAGCATGATCCCCTCTAGCTCCATCCATGTTTCTGCGAATTGCATGTGTTTATCTTTTTTGATTGCTGAATAGTATTGTATTGTGTATATGTACCACATCTTTTTGATCCAGACTTTCTTGATTTTTTGAAAGCGTTTTTGTATGATAGACATCTTTGAACATTTTGCAGACCTCATTTGTGAAACCATCTAGTTCTGCATGAGCTTTTGTTTTTTGGAAGGTTTTTGATTACTGTTTCAATTTCACTTCTTGTAATTTATCTGTTTTCTATTTCTTCTTGTTCAGCTTTCTGTGATTGTATAGTTCAAGAATTTGTCCATCTCATCTAAATTGTTTAATTTTATTGAGTATAAATGTTCCTAGTAATCTCTAGTTATCCTCATTCTACCGTTTTTGTTGTAATGACTCCTCCTTCATTTATAATCCTACTAATTTGGGTTTTCTTCCCTTTTTCCTTTGTGAGCCTTTTATTTATTTATTTTTTGAAGAACCAGTTTTTGGTTTCATTGATCTCTGAGTTGTCTTTTTATTTTTATTTCATTTATTTTTGCTTCAATTTTTATTATTTACTTTCTTCTATTGGCTTATTTTTTATTTTTTCTAGTTCCTCAAGATGGGAGATTAGGTTGTTTCTTTGGGTTATTTCTTGTTTTTCATAAGGGCCTGTATTGCTATATACTTTCATTTTAATACTGCTTTTGCTGAGTACATACATTCTGGAAAGTTGTGTCATCTTTGTCATTTGTCCGAAGTTATTTTTTTGATTTCTGCTTTGATTTCTTCATTGACTCAATGGTCTCTTAGTAGTATGCTTTTCAGTCTGCATGTAATGGATAATTTCATTGCTGTCTTTTCATAGTTGATTTCTAGTTTGATGCCTTTATGGTCTGAGAATATGCTTGGCATGATTTCAATCTTCATGTATTTGTTGATGTTTGTCTTGTGACCTAAGATGTGGTCTATCCTGGAGAACGATCCGCATGCATTTGAGAACATCATTCTTTTTTTTTTTTTCAGGTACAGTGTCCTATAGGTGTCGATTAGGTCCCTGTGGTCTGGATCTTCATTTAAGACTCTTGTATTCTTGTTTAATTTCTGTCTTATTGATCTGTCCCTTAGTGAGAGTGAGGTGTTGAAGTCTCCTACCACAATTGCATTTTCTCCCATATCTGCTTTCAGAGTTCATAGTAATTGCCTAATATATTTAGGTGCTCCTTATTTTGATGAGTATACACTGATGAGTGTTAAGTCTTTCTGGTGCATTGTCCCCTTGATCATTATACAGTGTCCTTCAATGTTTCTTGTCACCTTTTAAAATTTAATTCTGTGTTATCTGCTATAAGTATGGCTACTCCTATCTTCTTTTGGAGGCCATTTACTTGTAGAATTGTTTTCCACCCCTTTACTTTCAATCTATGCTCATCTTTAGAGCTTAAGTGTGTTTCCTGGAGGCAGCAGAAGGTTGGATTCTGTGTTTTAATCCAATATGTTGTCATGGCAATTTCCCAGAGAACTCAGAGGGCACTCAGAGAGATGGAGAGAGATTTAATTGTCACACAAGCAGGCCCAGTGGGATAGCTCCCAGAAGTCTGAGCCTTGAATGACAGAATGGAAAGGTTTTATACAGTTTGTATGAGGAAACCTCACCCCATCTATCATAGACTTTATTGTTTGGGAAGGGGATCAGGCAGTCCTAACTACTACTGTGGGCAAGCAGCATAGTACAAGAACTTTCTGCTCCAACAAGCAGCAGAATCCAAACAGCAGACTTAGCAACTTCCTACTTCAATGTTACTCTGTTTTTTTTTTTATTGGTAAGTTTAGGGTGATTATTTAGGGTAATTATTGATACATGGAAGTCTATTATTGCCATTTTGGTAATTGTTTTGTGGTTCTGTTCACTACCGTGTTCCATTCTTCCTATCATTTCTATGTTGGTTTAGATTTTGAGGTTTCTTATAATATTTCTTGAAGTGGGGGTTTAGTAGTAGCAAATTTCTGAAGATTTTGCCTGAGAAGTTCCTTATTTTTTTCTCATAAAGGAAGGAGAGTTTTGCAGGATAAAGTATTCGTGGCTGGCATTTTGTTTTTGTCTTGGAGTTTTTGGACTATGTTGCTCCATTCTCTTCTTGCCCATCGTGTTTCTTTAGAAAAGCATGATTGGTTTTCCTTTAGAGGTTATCTGTTTCTTCCATCTCATCAGCTTCATTATTTTCCCATTGACTTTGATTCTTGGAAGCTTTACTATTATGTGTCTTGCTGTAGTTTTTTCATTATGGTAGTGTTACAGGGCAACCCCAATATGCAATGGGTTGCCCGACTATGAGTCTTCACCTGTGCATTTAAAAAGGACTTATAATAAGACTCAACTGCAGGCAGATGTGTTAAAAAATTAATAAAGGGTTTATTTACAAATGGAGGGGGAAATGAAGAAATGAATAACTCAGGGGAAAAGAGAAAGAGATAAATCTGCAAATGCTTCCTACCAGTTCTGCTGAGCTGGAACTCCCAGTGGCATGCTGTATCCTGGTGAGAAGCCAAGAGACTCCAAGGCTCACATGTTTGCTTATACACCAACCTGGCTGCTTAACTCCACTCCTCAGTTCCCAGTAATCCTCTCTTCGGTGATAATGACATCAAAGAATTTGTAGTCCTTGGTGTCTTGGATCTCTTTGGTCTGAGGTAAAGGTGGGGCCCATAAAGCTATCTGTGGAGTTTGTTCTGGACATCCTTTTTCCCCCAGTGGTCTTTTGGTCTATTCTGCCTTCCTGTATGTCTATTTTCATTTCCTTCTTCAGGTTTGGGAAGTTCGCTTCACTTTTTTCCTTGAATAGTTTCTCAGTTTCCTTGCCTCTCTCCCTTCTGGGATTCCTATAGCCCTTATATTTCTTTTTCTCATGGTGTCATATAGTTCTAATAGTGTTTCCTCATTCTTTTTCCTTTGTTCCTCTCTTTTTCCATTTTTGCTCTTTTTATATATGCATCTTCAAGAGTACTAATTTGTTTTCCCATTTCATCTAGTCTATTTTCATGGCTTTTCCCAGAATTTTTAAATTACTCCCTTGATCGTTTAACTCCTCCATTTCTTTTACTTTCTTGTTTAAAGGTTAAATCTGTTCTTTGAATATGTTTCTCATAGCATCCTCTTACTTTTCTGTTTCTTCTGGTTTTTTAATTAAGATGATTCTGAAATCTTTATCTGTAGGCAGAAAAATTCTTCCATGTTGGTGTCGTTGGGTTCTGGAAACTGATTTCCTTTCTGTTCCCAGGAGGGCTTGCTTATCACTTGTTTATTTCTTTCTCCCCATATTTTGCTTTTATCTTTTTTCATGGCATAGTTTTTTGTGGCCCTTGGTGCCAGGTGGCATGACTTCTATGTGTTTTTACCAAGGCATGCATGAATTTCCCTGTAGCTTGGGTCACCATGGGTGGTGAGTGGAGGTAGGGGCTTGGATCTCTGCCTTGGCTTATTTCAGTTGCTCCTTCCAGACTCAAGATTAAGGCAAAACCAAGGCCTGGTTCAGGGTGGCTGCACCAGCCAGTATCTGAGGTCCAATCTCTAGATTTTGTTTCTGTGTTTCTGTCCTGGCTGGGGCCAGCTACTCCAAATTAGACCCGTGGCCCAACCATGGTGTCTATCTACCTCAGGCCAGCAGCTCCAGACAGGAGTCATGGCCCCAAATTCTGACTGAAGCTGCAACACAACCAAATAATGGGACTCTGCCCGTGTTTGGGACAAGCCCAAGCCGAAATATGGATCTCTGCCCCTGCTTGGGCTGGCTCCTCCATCCATTACCTAGGACCCCAAGCCCCGGCTGATTCCCGCATAACTGTCCTGGCATGGGCATGCTGCCACGGCCAGAACCTGGGCCTTGAGCTTGTACCCGCTGCTCCAGGTGGGAACCTAGGCTCAAGCACCACCAAGGCCCAGGTTTCTGCCCCAGTTTGGTCCAGCTGCTCCGGCTGGTATCCTGGGGCCATATCCCCGGTTGAGAGCCCTGGTCTCTGCCCTGGCTCTGGCCCCCTGCTCCAGCTGGATCCTGGGGACCCAAACTTGGCTGAGTCCCTCGGTCTCTATCCCAGATCTGGTGGGCTGCTCCAGCCAGGACATGGGCTGTGAGCCTCGGCCAAGGCCAGGGTTTCTGCCTCGGCTTGGGTTGCCTGCTCCAACCTGAACTTGGGCTCCCAAGCCACGGCAGAGGTCCAGGATTCTGCCTCTGTTTGGATGGAGTGCACCAGTATGTACTATATCCCCAAGACTCAGCCAAGACCCCTCTCTGTGTCTGGGCTCTGGCTGGCTGCTTCAGCTGGGACCCAAGGGCCCAAGCCTTGTCGAAAGCCCTGGTCTGTGCCCAGCTCAGGCTGGCTGCTACTGGCCTAGGCCCAGGGCTTTGCTCAGGCTCTGGCTGGCTGCTCCAGGTGGTAATGGGTCCAAGAGCCCTGTCTGAGACCTGGGTCTATTTTTTTTTTTTTTACATACAAGCTGGGGAACAGGCCAGAGGCGTGGGGCGGCGAGAGGGTTCACCAGAGACAGAGCGGGTAGCAGAACAGGCAGATCAGAAATACACTGCTGAGGGGAGCAGCGGGCAAGGCAGGAGAGGTCCGCCGCGCCATGTGGGATTCTCCCTGGCCGGGTGTCGAACTCGCGTCACCGCCGCCGACAGCTCCACAGCGCAGCGCTCAACCGCTGCGCCACCAGGGAGGCCCTGAGACCTGGGTCTATACCGTGGGTCAAGCCAGCTATTCTGGCAGAGGCCCAGGTCTCTGCCCCGGCAAGTCCAGACTGCTACAGCAGGGACCCTGGCCTTGACTCATGCCTACGCGGGAGTCTCTGCCTGGGCTCAGGCTGGCTCCTCCAGCAGGGACTCAGAGTCAAATCTCCAACTGAGGCCCATGCCTCTGCACAGTTCGGGCCAGTTGCTCTGGGCAGGAACGTGGCCCTGAGCCACGGCTGATTCCTACATCCCTATTTTTTTTTAATTTTTGTTATTCGTATCTTTTACATTATTGTGTGTTCCCCATAAGTTACCCACCACCTGTTCACCCGTGGAGCCATCACCATAGTCCTCCGTGCTCCTCTCCTCCCCCCTCTTGAGCCCTCCCCCTCCCCTCCTTCCCTGCTGAATGTCGCTTTCTTATTTGGCTCCCCTATATTCCTGTTATAAGTGAAACCATTCGATAATTTTCTCTTTCTTTCTGGCTTATTTCACTGATCATGACCCCCTCTAGGTCCATCCATGTTGCTGCGAATTGCATGTGTTTGTCTTTTTTGAATGCTGAATAGAATTCCATTGTGTATATGTACCACATCTTCTTGATCCAGTCATCTATTTTTGGAAATCTGGGTTGCTTCCATACCTTTGCTATTGTGAATAATGCCGCAATGAACATACGGGTGCATGTATCCTTTCAGATTAGTGATTTTGTGTCTTTTGGGTATATTCCCCATAGCGGTATTGCTGGGTCATATGGAAGTTCCATTTCTAGCAGCTTGAGGAAACGCCATACAGCTTTCCGTAGTGGTTGGATCAATTTGCTTTCCCACCAGCAGTGTAGGAGAGTTCCTTTTTCTCCACATCCTCGCCAACATTTGTTGTTGCCTGTTTTATTAATGTGCATCGTTCTCACTGGCGTGAGGTGGTATCTCATTGTGGTTTTAATGTGCATTTCCCTGATTATAAGTGATGTTGCACATTTTTTCATGTACCTGTTGGCCATTTGCTTTTCTTCTTTGGAGAAGTGTCTTTTTAGCTCTTCTGCCCATTTTTTGACTGGATTGTTGACTTTGTTTTTGCTGAGTTGTGTGAGCTCTTTGTAGATTTTTGTTATCAGTCCTGTATCGGTTGTGTTGTGCAAAGATCTTCTCCCAATTAGTAGGGTGTCTGTTTGTTTTAATTATTGTCTCCTTTGCTGTATAGAAGCTTTTTAGTTTGATGTAGTCCCAGCTGTTTATCTTTTCTTTTACTTCCTTTGCTATGGGGGAAGTGGTTTTAAAGATTTTGCTGAGATGTATGTCATGTAGAGTTTTGTCTATTTTTTCTTCTATAAACTTTATGGTTTGAGGTCTTATCTCCAGGTCTTTTATCCATTTTGAGTTGGTTTTTGTGCATGGTGTGAGGTAGTGGTCTAGCTTCATTTTTTTTGCATGTAGCAGTCCAGTTCTCCCAACACCATTTATTGAACAAACTGATCTTGTTCCATTGCATATTCTTTGCTCGTTTGTCGAAGATTAGTTGTCCATAAATATGTGGTTTTATTTCTGGGTTTTCTATTCGGTTCCATTGGTCCTTGTGTCTGTTTTTGCTCCAGTATCAAGCTGTTTTAATTATTATGGCTTTGTAGTAAAGTTTGAAGTCAGGGAGTGTAATCCCTCCATTTATCTCCTTTTTAGTCAGGAGAGCTTTAGCTATTCGAGGTTTTTTGTGGTTCCATATGAATTCCTTCAATATCTGTTCTATTTCTTTGAAGAATGTCATTGAGATTTTTATCGGAATCGCATTGAATCTGTAGATTGCTTTTGGTAGGATGGCCATTTTGATGATGTTGATTCTTCCAATCCATGAGCAGGGGATGTCTTTCCATCTTTTTGTGTCTTCTTTTATTTCTTTTAACAGCGTTTTGTAGTTTTCTTTGTATAAGTCCTTTACCTCTTTTGTTAGGTATATTCCCAAGTATTTGATTTTTTTGGTTTCGATTTTGAAGGGGATAATTATTTTAATTTCTTCTTCTTCAGACTGAGTGTTTGCATATAGAAAGGCTACTGATTTTTGTGCATTGATTTTGTATCCTGCTACGTTACTGAATTGGTCTATAGTTTTGAGTAGTTTTTCTATGGAGTTTTTGGGATTCTCTATGTATATAATCATATCATCTGCAAATAGTGACAGTTTAATTTCTTCTTTCCCTATTTG
>PVIJ01024413.1:0-12346 GCA_004024925.1 Scalopus aquaticus
CTGCTGAGGGGAGCAGCGGGCGAGGCAGGAGAGGTCCGCCGCACCATGTGGGATTCTCCCCGGCTGGGCGTCGAACTCGCATCGCTGCTGCCGACAGCTCCACAGCCCAGCGCTTAACCGCTGTGCCACCAGGGAGGCCCTTTTTTTTTTTTTAAGATTCATTTATTTATACATACAAGCTGGGGTACAGTCCAGAGGTGTGGGGCGGCAAGAGGGTTCACCAGAGACAGAATGGGGAGCAGAACAGGCAGATCAGAAATACACTGCTGAGGGGAGCAGACGGTGAGGCAGGAGAGGTCTGCCGCACCGTGTGGGATTCTCCCTGGCTGGGCATCGAACTCGCATCGCGCGCTGCTGACAGCTCCACAGCGCAGTGCTCAACCGCTGTGCCACCAGGGAGGCCCTAAGGTGGATTCTTATGTGTAGTTCCAGAATGAAATTCTATTATAACCTTCAACTTTTATTTAAATATTACTATTTCTAATATGAAGAAGAGAAATAAAATGTCTAAGATCTTAATTTGTGTAATAATGAAATTAGTAATTAAAACTTCATAGCATTAAAATCGATGCTATAGAACTGAAAATGAAAGTTGTGAGCTATTTCTTTTTAAAGGAGGAGCTCCTGGGCTCCATATGATAGGTCTCAAAACTTATTCTACACTAGGATTAATTATTAATAAATAACACTATTGGCATTAGACTGATTTTGCTGATTTTAAACATATTATCTAACATGATTTGGATAAATTAACTGTTCTTCATGAAAAGCTTCTCAATAAACACTATATTCTTTAAAGTCTGACAACACAAAAGAACAAAAGTAATCATTTATGACATCTTATAAAAAGGACAGAGAGCTATAAGCTATAAGCTGGCTAACTTAACTATTTACATTTAGTGTTCTGTTCTGAACTGCAACATTAATGATATGTCTAAGCTAATTATCCATATAATGTGGACAGAAATTATTTTTAAATAAAATTTATAAAACCTGAATATCCATACCTCAACTTAAAACTTTAAAAAAATTAAAATATGAAATGCACAGGGAGAATTCAAACCTAAAAACTCAGTGTCTACATGAAAAAGAAAACAAGAAGCCTCAGTATTCATTTACATGAAATGTGCCTCTGGTAGATTATATAATTATTCTTCAAAATTCCCTGCCCTATCTTCTGAAAGGATTATATGACCATACAATTGTGAATTGTGGCCACTTGAGTTACTTTGTCCAATAAAATATAAACAATATTTTCTCTATTATTTCTAGGTGGAAGTTTTTATGTGCCCTGATATACTTTATTAGGCTTCAGTTCCTCTTGCTCATTATGACAGAAAATTCATAAAAGATAGTATCTTCAGAGTAGGACCTGGCTTGAAGGTGACATGCAATAGAACAGCTGGTCATTAGTGATTATATAGAATTGCAAGGAAAAAAGTTTTGTTATAACCTGTGCTGACTTAGAGTCTATTTGTTACTGTTGTTACATATCTTGATCTAAGGTATATAGGACCCATGGAGTTATGCAGTCTACAAAATAAACAGCTGTGGCATCCCTGGCAATGCCTTCCAGTGCAATATTCTACCAAAGATTCCTTAAAAACACTGATTCTAAAATATCTGCCAGGTCTGAACAAATACAATTTTTTTTTTAATTATGAGAATATATTTAATTTATATTCTAATTCGACTTTCTAATGTAATATGATAAACAATCTAATTAGAATATATATGATCAGAAGGGTTTTTCCACTCACAGAAACCAGTATCTACAATTTGTTGCTTTATTTTATAAAAAGTATGTTTTCAGTTTTTTTTTAAACCATAAAAATAATAAAGGTATAGATGATTTCCTAATTATTATCAGGCACTATTTTTGAACTTAACTTTTAAAGTAGAACTAATTATTTAGAGTATGTAAGTGTTCAGGGCTAAAGCCACATTTAGTGTCCTTCATAGCAGGACTTATATATTTGCACATAATAACAGCAGATGGTATTACCAAATGCTTGTTTCATTAAATCTAAAACTTCCTTTGGGGGAGTAATTGCTTTCTACAATAAAACAATCACCCAAGTTCAATATTAAAGAAACATAGAGGCCACTTAGGAGGCAAGTCTAATCTAAATGGAATAGATAATCCCTAATACTTTCACAGGTATGCAGAAATCTAGTCAAGTGCTTGTCTTTTAAATTGAAACCAAAAGTGTCTGTATTTCTCAGACTACACTGCAAACCTACTTTGTTTAAGGAAAGGCACACTGCAATTTGCATTGAATGCTTAAAAATACACTTTCAAAGAAATCATTAATCACTAAAAGATAATACCATTTCAAGTTCTAACATGAAGCCCTTTTACTTAATGCTTTCCAGAAAATGTTCCATACAATGGTGTCATTGATGCTTCATTCCCTCCTGTAGAAAACAAGCAGGATCATGATGATCCCAGGCAATAACAATCACTTCTAGTCCTTCTTCTCATTTTAGTCCACTATTTCTGACCTTTCTCTGCTCATTACCATGCTCATTTTCCATTTTAACTGAGAACCAGACATTGTAGATTTATTTGCTCTGATTTATATTGCCCATAACAATGAGTTGCAACCTGCAACTCATCCAATACCTAGATTCATTAATGAAATTTAATAATGCTTCTTACAAAATTTATAAGTTAAAAACTATATACACACATACATATATCCTGCAGGAGTACATTATGGGAGATAGTTTATAAAATATATATATAATCTGAAGTTGGAAATGTAACATACTATAAATCCCTAAAGTAAAAGTTAGATAAAGTCTTGTGAGATTTCAGAGAAAAGGTGAGATTTCAGAGAAAAGGATGGCTATGATTTTGTTGGAGAGTCAGCAGACATTTGGTGTATGGATAGTATGTCTAAGGAAGAAATTTTAGGTCAGGGTAAGGAAGTATAAACAGTGACAACATCACAAACAAAATGATATAAATGCAAAAATAAAGACACAATTTAATTAACAATAAAATGCCCAGTTTTGTTCTTGCTCTGTATATGAAGGAGAGCAGCAACAGCAGTGGCCTAAAGACATAGGGTGGAGAGGCTTACTTGTTAAGTTGTGAATTTCAACTTAGCCAGTAGCAGTGAGAAATAAATATTACAGCTAAGTGTTCTGCTCTGCAAGATTTATTTGGTCTCAGTGTGGATTGGAGACAGAAAAAATAAAAGAAAGAATATTCATTAACTAAACGTCATAGAAAGAGGAAAATGCTCAAACAGGAGTAGAAGTAGAAATAGACATGTGAATGGCATCATGAAAGCAAATCCATAGGATTTAACAACTAATTGGTTGTGAGAAGAGAGAATGTAAAGGTAGGTTAATTACTTAATGATGTAGTAAAGCCTGTCTCCTAAAATAGCATTTGACTGCCAGAAATAATATATGCCATATGAATACAACAATATAGCCTCAAAAACACATAATACTCAGTATTTCCAATTTACAATTTTAAATAATATTTAAAATCATGCCTGTGCTTGTTTTATAAATTTAAAGGATCAATAATACTAAAAAATAACCAAGGGAGAAAAACAACATAAGCAAAGCAGCTTACACTCAACAGAACTCTAACAATCTGTATAGAACACATAAGAAATAAAAACATCCAAAATAATGGGCAACAATGATAATATTTACCCAGGCTTTTTAATACAATTTCTATTGATGTGTGTGGATACAGATTGGCCTTAGTCACTTACATGACAGAATTTTGTTGATATAGGCTGAACAGGAATTTATTAAAGTAACACTGGTAATTTATAGAAACTTCGAGAGATTAGAGAACTGGATATAGAAACTATATCCAAAACTGTAGTGCAGAAGCCCTGCAACCCTTCCAGCTAGATCTGGACTTTAGATGTCAGCATGTGAACTATCAGCATCAACATGGGTCACTGGATAATGCCAGTAATGCTGCTTCTGCCTTCTCTGGAAATCAAATGCTGCTGCCATAGTTGCCACTACTTAACAGCAGGAAGAATATAGATAGCTGCAACTTATATATTCATCTATTTCACATATTAAAATGTGGTCTAATAAACTGAATAAATTTTGTATATTTTAGTTCAAGTGCCTGAACTAACTCAGATAGCTGAGGTATCTTTCATCCCATGTGGTGTTAGGATTGTGTCTCTGGAACTACCTATCTAAAGGACACTCAGTGGAGATTGTTCTTGAAGGTAAAGTCAGAGTTTTAAGTAAAGAAATGGTGTGTGCTAACCTTCAAAAAATTTGATTAATCAAGGGAATAATAGTAGTCAAAGTATTACTATAAGTGTTATAGGTTTATTTTACAAGAAATGAGTTTAAAAGATATGAAGAAATACATATGGAAGAAGGAAATAAAAATAAAACTTCACTTACTGTTGTTTAGGGAAAAGGAATAAAAATATTTTTATCATATGTGATAATTTATATGTATCAGTGTTCTGAAAATAGCCATCAAAGCCAAAATACTTTTGGCTTTGGTACATTTCACTTGAACTTCAGCTTGAACAATGAAATGAAATATACAAAATATCAACAGAAAAATACTCCCTATTAAAAATTTATATCACCCTCCTAAAAACAAAAAGCTTCCATAAGAAACTATAGCCATACTTTCAATATTTTCATAATGAAATATTCTAATCACATTTCAGTCTTGTTATATATTTAAAAGCTGAGGTAAATAAGTTTACATAATATTTGTATGTAATTTTCATTCAGTATTTAAATTAAATTTGTAAGTTCTGCTAGAAGAAAAATCAATGGTTTAATTTTATGAGACACCATATTAAAATTCACTAGCTTGAGTCTTCAAACACTTTTAGGGACCATTAGTGTTCATAAGAATTGAATATAATGGAAATTGTGAGGTAACTAAAAGTAGAAATTATGTGTATCGCCTGGTTTCCAGAATCAGAGTTGTTCTCATAGTTAGAAGAGTCCATATAATCCAAAAAAAATCTGCATGGCACAACTAATCAAAGTTTAGGTATAAACTTTGTAAATAAATATCACAAGCATTTTATTGGATATAAATTCTTCCCAGCAATTTTAAGGAAAAACATTACTTTAGGTAGCTATGTTTTTTTCCCCTTTGAACTCCATTACTGAGATTTGTATTCAACAAACATTCATCAAATACCAATTATGCTTCAAAGTTGGGTCCTATCTAGGTTACTCATTTAAAAAACGTATTTTACAATCTTTTTGAAAGTGATTCATGATGTGTTCAGAAAACTTTTCAAAGGCTATACTTTGCTTTCATATTAATAATAACCATTTTGAAAAATCAAGGTTGAGTGATGACAAGGAGTAATTTCATTACTCCACGCAAAATGGAAGGAATGGATTATTTTATTTTTGTGGCTAAACTATTCATGCAATCATAATTTGATTGTCTAGAACTATATTTCTGATCAGTTATTTAATGTCTGTCAAGCACTTAGAAGAAAATCTGTGATACATGAAAGCTACATGTTGATTTTTATCATATCCAAAAGTATATGCATTGGTTCTTCATGGAGAAAAGTATACATCATAAATGTTTAAAGAGTTACCAAACTGGCAAAGTTATGGCTTTAAATATATTAATCTGCAAACTCTCTTTGTATCTCAGACTTCATTAGTTTAAGCTTTTACTGGTTACTTAACAGAGGTGAAACTTTGATAATTATGCCTATTTAAATTCTCACAATGATCATTATGTGATAAAGATCTTTTTCACTACTACTATTTGTAAACATCTCATCACGAAATCAGGCAGGTAAAGTAATATAAAAAAAAAAATCATAGGAGTCAATGAAGAAAATGCTGCCAAACATAGTTTTGGATCAATTCCTGTATGCCCTCTCTTTCTCACCTTAAGAGAAAAGGATATTGAATAGAGTCAGTTCCCTTCTTATTGCACTCTATTGTAGAGGGACAGAAATAGAAAATGAAGTTATTTCACAAATAGAAAAGAATTAATCATTAAAACCATTCTCATTGTTAATTTTAGTTGTGCAGTCAAACTCAAGTCAAGGACAAGAATTATGAAAAGTAAATGTTGAAGTACAGGTTAAGTCAATATGAAAAGTTAAATTTTACATGTTGCTTAACACATTTATTCTTTCCTTAGTCAAAATCAGAGACAATAACAATATCTTAATTTTGCTCTTCTATACATTTTAATATTAGCTGTGCAATATTTTTTTTACTTCCCGATCGAGAATTTAAAATTATTCATACAAAATATTATATATGGTAGCCTCCCTAGTGGCGCAAGGGGTTAAGTCTCAGCACTATGAAACTATCGGCAGCCACTGCAGCATGAGTTTGACCCCTGGCCAGGGAGCTAACCCACATGGTACAGCAGACCTCTCTGGTCTCACCCACTGCTCCCCTCAGCAGTGTATTTCAGTCAATTTGCCTGTTCTGCTCCCCACTCTGTCTCTGGTGAATCCTCTCAACCTCCGCACCTCTAGCCTACAACCCCAATTCTTATATGCAAAAATAAATCTTAAAAAAGTATGTATATTGTTCTTTGAGAATATCTAATGTTAGAATTATCTAATATTATTACATGATATTGAGAAAATTTATTTACTGTAATCAAACTTTTGATAATTAATTGTTATTAAAAATACTAATGAGAGAGGGCTGTTGCAGTATTGGATTTTGTCTCCACATGCTAATACAAATTATATTATTACTTTTCTTGCCTAATTTTGAAATCTTTGGGGGATACAACTGTACACGATTTCTTAATATAGCTCTCACTTCTCTTGTGTAGAATTACACTTTGTGAAACCCAGCCTATGTAAAAATGCATGATACCTAAGTAAGTCTTGATATTTTCTTTCTCAGTCATATAGCCAGGCCATTAATTTCAAGATTACTTATGTTACCAGTCATCTTATTTAATATTTTGTTTGTTTGTTTTATTTAGTTAGAAGATATTTATTTATTTACTTAATTGTTTATTTAGTGTAGAAGAACTGGGGTGTATGCCAGAGGAGCAGGGGGAAAGAGGATTCACCAGAGACAGAGTAGGGAGCAGAACAGGCAGATCTACTGAAATACACTGCTGAGGGGAGCAGCTAATGAGACAGGAGAGGGCTGCTTCATCATATCCTGGCAGGGTATGGAACTCAGGCCTCAGCTGCAATAGTGCTGAGACTTAACCCTGAGGCCACTAGGGAATCCCTATTTCTTAATTTTAATTTCTCTTCCTCCATTATATATGGAAATCTTAAAATAGAATTACCTATTGGAATTACTGTGGGAATGTAAAGCACTTAACAGAATGCTTGACACACAGGAAAGAAAACAATCAACAAATTCTATTTATTGTTTATAAAACACAAAACATTATTATGTAATTATTACTTACAATAACCTAATGCTGATTAATGACATAAATTATGCAATATTGTTAATATAAATTATAGTAATTATAATAATGATGCCACAGAGTTAGGTTTATTATACTGATTAAAATAAAATCAATTAATTATTTCATTTTTAACATGAAACCTTTCATGCAATGATTGTCTGGGTTTATGTTTTAGGTTATTTATCTTGACAGGCGTTCTGAAGCTTGTTAGTAAGGCACAAAATTCAATAATAATCTTTATCTAGTTTTTCAGAATGAAGCCAATAAAGCCCAATAGTGCTAAATTCAGGCCAGTACTTCCACCTTAATGTTTTGGTGCTGTTACTGCTAAAACCGCCAGGTTTGAAAATGGCAATCTATGCATTTGGCTGGCAGATGATGGCTGTTAATTTCTGTCTTGGCTAGTAAGGTTTGGGTGTTTCTCATATCCATATTTAGTCTCTTATTCATTCCAATTTCACTAAGCACCTACTAATGTATGAAGCACTATAAGGTATAAAAGATACAAAGGATATTCAATATTTCTTCAAGTAGAGAGCATCTGTTATAAATATGGATTTAATGATTACAATATTATCATCATACAAAAGGAGAAAATTAAAATAACTGTTAAGTGGAGTTAAAGGGAAATTTTCAAACAGAAATTATAGCTTAAAAAGTGCTAGAAAATAGAGACTTTTTAATAGGTGGAGATCCAGAAGCATAGTATGTTAGGTAGAGAAATGGCATAAAGATAGAAAAGCCTATAATCTATTTTGGTTCCAGGTTCCTGAAGGACAGGTTTTCTGAAGAAAATGATGTAAAATAAGACAAGGTAGGGACATGTAGCCAATTCTGGAAAGTGTCACTTAAAGCATTGCTCTTAACCTCATGCCTTGACAGACCAACTAGTATGACTAGATTGTCCATCTTTTATCTTAGGTGCCTAAAATTTAGGTAGTGAATGCTTCAAAAATTTTGATATGCTAATGAATTAGTGAATTAATTAAAGCTTTTAATTTAATCAATACAAGATGGGTAGCCATGAGATTTAGGTTCACATGTGAGCATTAGAAAGAATAATCAGTCAGGGCCTCCCTGGTGGTGCAACAGGTTAAGTTGCAGCACTATGAAGCTATCCAGAGCCACTACAGCACAAGTGCGATTGCTGGCCAGGAAGCTTCCCACATGGCGCAGCAGACCATTCCTATCTGACCCACTGCTCCCTTCAGCAGTGTATTTTAGTTGATCTGCCTGTTCTGCTCCCCATGCTGTCTCTGGTGAATCCTCTCATGCCCCCACACCTCTGGCCTACACCCCAGCTTGTATGCATAAATAAGTCTTTAAAAAAAAAGAATAGTCAGTGGGATATTATGATGAATCAATGAAGTTATAAATTAGAGGAGAGATTTGAAAAGTAAAAATGCTTTTTTATGACTGAGGGAGAGAGAATGGGAGCCAACAACTGTGAAAAGGTTGAAATTTATCCTACTTGCAAATCTATGTATTAGTCTACTACAGTTTCATGGATGCTGGCAGAAGATAAGAGACAATTAGATCACAGACAATGGACTTTACTACTTACAGCTACAAAAAAAAAAAAACAGATATCAGCATTTGTGTTGGTTCTCCAAATCCCATTTTCATAGACAGGTGACATATGCATATTTAGTGGGATGCCTTAGGGGAGAGGAAAAGAAATCTTTTACTAAAGCAAGACAACTGTCGAAATTTTTTCCTCAGAGTAAGACATTAACTATATTTTAGTGGACAATAAAACACGTTCTGGACACGCCCCCAAAACATGGCGGCGAACTGACGCTAGGATCAGGCTCTCCTACAAAAAAATCTATTTATGGAGAAAAACATCCCTAACTTTGAGAGCTGTCTCGAAGAGAACTGGATACCATACGCAATACAATCGACCCCGGGGGTGCTTTGGACTTAAACTGAAGAGTCGGAGTAAAGAGAAGAGAGGGGACATCCACCACAAAGGAGCAGAGAGGAGAGATGGGCGGACCAGCTTCCCCTGAGAGCCACTGAATACAAGGTTAGAAACTGCGGTGAGGTTGGAGGGCTCCGGACAGCCGACTGGGAGCGCGACCCCAACTCCCCCACCCCACGACCCCCCTCTCTTCCCTGCGTGGCATCCCTGAGGAGCAGGAAAGCGGGGGGGTTACTGTGTCCCATCCCCCACCGGGGGCTAGGTAACATCTCAAAGGGGAGAAAGTCCAAGCAAGAAACATCCCCCACTGGATGCTAGGAGATAGATTAGCCAGAAAAACCAGTTGGGCTGGAAAACCTCGTGCAGAGACAACCTCTTTCTGGGCTTTAGAATGTAAATGAATAGGAGGGGAAGGATGGAATTTAAGGACTATTGACTGACAATCCCCAAAACCCTTCCCATACCTGTTGCAAAAAAAATCTCCAAGATGGAATTTAAGGACTATTGACTGACAATCCCCAAAACCCCTCCCATACCTGTTGCTGAAAAAAAAAAAATATCTCCTGCTGAAAAACTCTCCGGCCACACCCTCCCCTGCAAAGTGTCAGCATCTTGGCACACGGAGGGCAGCAAAAAACAAACAAACAAACAAACAAAAAAAGACCACAGCAGGTGGTAAACACGGCCCAGCACTCGCCACCCCCTCCAACATCTAGGCGGCTGCACACTGGAACCCTAGAAACTAGGTGAGGTGAAACGCTGATCAAAAGCCACCCACAACCTCCACCCCTGCACCCCTTCGTGGAGTAGCAGGCCCCAAGCAGCAGAAAACAAACTAATACCAGGAGCCCCTAACCCCCCCCACCAGACATAACCCCAGGGGCAGGAATAGCCCCAGGCAAACATCGGAGGAGAGGGGGGGAGAGGGGAGAAAGAATAGAAAGACTACCAGCAAGGACTAATGACAGCAGCAACAAGACAACAACATATGTCACTGGAAAGGAGGGGCTGAAACCCCAGCAGGGGACCCAACCAGAAACCCCAGAACCTAAGAGCAAAAGGACTACAGAACTCCAAATTCGCATCTCCCCAACACGTTATTTTCTTTATTATTATTTTTTTTATTTTTTACTAGTTTACTATTATTAAACCTTTCATTCTCTTTATTATTATTTTATTTTATTTTTTACTATTTTATTATTATGCCCCCCCCTTTTTTAACTTTTAACTTACCTCTTTCTCTTGGTCCTTCATTCCTACTTTTCTTCATTTCCATTCCCCTTTTCTTTCCTCTCCCTGTTTTTTCTTTTTTTTTTCCTCTTTTCCCCTTCCTCTCTTTTCTCTTTTCTTTCTCTTTTACTACAAACCACCCCTCCATCTTCCCTAATTAAACTCGGAAACGGAAACACACTGGAGACACGCCACGAGAAACACAAAAATTCAACAAAGAAAAATAAGAAAATCCAGAAGCTATCTAGTCACAGCCAAGGCAACTCAGACACTAGGGAACCACAAACACTCCTGAGCAAGTAAAACCACAAGTCATGCCCGCCAGCACCAGTGGAAAACTACGAACAGAGCAAAGCAGAAAACCAACAATGGGAAAGAAAAAAGTCACAAATGATCCTCAAAACAATACACCACAAAAAGAAACTCCCTCTCCAGAACCCATTAATATGAACATAGACGATTACATCCACCTAACAGATAAAGACTTCAAAACAGCCATCACAAAAAAATTGATAGAATTAAAAGAAAAGAACAAAGAACTGAGGGATATAAACAAAGAACTGAGGAACGAGAATGAATCCATAAAGACGAAATTGAAGGAACTGGAAGATTTAAAAGAACTGTAAAACAAGAATGAATCCATAAAGAAGAAATTGAAGGAGATGGAAGATTTAAAAACATTAGTAGAGGAGCTAAAGAAATCCAGAGAAAGCCAAAAAAGTGAATTAAAAGATATGCGGGGAAGAATAAGCACTCTGGAAGATAATGATACTAACAGAATCAAGGCAGAAAAGGAAAGAGAAAAACAAAGGAAAAAGAATGAGGAAAAGCTTCGAGAACTGTCTGACACCATGAAAAAAGGAAACATCAGAATCATAGGAATCCCAGAAGGAGAAGAGAGAGACAAAGGAACAGAGAAACTTCTCAAGGAGATAATTGAAGAGAACTTCCCAAACATGAAAAAGGAAACAAAATTTGACATACAGGAAGCCAGACGATCTCCATATTATTACAACGAAAGAAAAAAAAACTGCAAGACATATGATAGTAAAACTATCGAGAATTCAAGACAAGGAAAATATATTGAAAATGATGAGGGAAAAGAAACAAATAACCTATAAAGGAAAGCCAATCAGGCTGATATCAGATTTCTCTGAAGAAACACTACAGGCAAGAAGAGATTGGAGGGACATATATAACACACTACATGCCAACAAATGTCAACCAAAAATACTCTACCCTGCAAAGCTCTCATTCCTTTATGAAGAAAAAACATGGACCTTTTCTGACAAACAGAAACTACAGAAATTCATCACTACCAAACCCCACTCCAAAGAATATTAGAAGAAGTCATGAAGACAAAAACCAACAGAAGAAAGACCAGGAAACACAGAATAAGGTAAGAAGTAGAACCATAAAAGAGTAAACAAACACACAAACAAAAAATACGGATGACAGTATATCAATATTAACTCTAAATGTAAATGGACTAAACACACCAATTAACAGACACATCATAGCAAGTTGGATCAAAAAACAGAACCCAACCTTCTGCTGTCTACAAGAAACACATTTAATTGAAAAAGATAATCAGAGATTAATAGTTAAAGGATGGAAAACAATCCTACAAGCAAATGGACCAAGAAAGAAGGCAGGAACAGCTATACTTACATCAGATAAAATAGACTTCAAACTTAAGAAGGTAAAAAAAGACAAAGCTGGCCACTTCATCATGATAAAGGGAACAATAAAACAGGAGGATATAACAATCATCAACATATACTCCCCAA
>PVIJ01024414.1:0-12346 GCA_004024925.1 Scalopus aquaticus
TGTGGGTGTATCTGGACCATGCATTTGACATTTGTATTTGTACGTGACTGGCAATGTGTAGATTTATAATTTTATAACAGTTTATGTGTCACATTTTTGCATTTAGAATTTTGAGAGATGTATTTATCCTTTGTTCTAATGATTTGTTATGAATATTTTAATTAATTTAGAATAGGCAATTGAGGGCCACCCCGGTGGCGCAGTGGGTAAGCGCTACGCTGTGGAGCTGTCGGCAGCGGCGACACGAGTTCGATGCCCAGCCAGGGAGAATCCAACATGGCGCAGCAGACCTCTCCTACCTTGCCCACTGCTCCCCTCAGCAGTGTATTTCATCTGCCTGTTCTGCTACCCGCTCCATCTCTGGTGAACCCTCACACTGCCCCATGCCTCTGGCCTGTACCCCAGCTTGTATGTATAAATAAAAAATAAATCTTTAAAAAAATAATAAAAGTATTAGAATAGGCAATTGAGAGGCTATTTGAGCTTCAGAAACAAATAAAGGCTGAATTGGTTACAATTTGGGTAAAGTATTTTTTTTTTAAGATTTATTTTTTATTTATAGATACAAGCTGGGGTACAGGCCAGAGGCCTGGGGCGGCGAGAGGGTTCACAAGAGCCAGAGCAGGGAGCAGAACAGGCAGATCAGAAATACACTGCTGAGGGGAGCAGCGGGCGAGGCAGGAGAGGTCTGCCTCACCATATGGGATTCTCCCCGGCCGGGCGTCGAACTTGCGTCACTGCTGCCGACAGCTCCACAGCGCAGCGCTCAACCGCTGCTCCACTGGGGAGGCCAATTTGGGTAAAGTATTAGCTCAAATATTATCCATATAATAATTTAGGAATTTTTTTTTACATTTTATGCAAATCTTTCCCCCATTAAAGAAAAGATTTTCAAGTTTTTCTGTAAGTTATAATTTGTGAGGTACTTTTCAATAAAGAATGATTTTTTTCATTACTATGCACCGTGATTTGATTCAGTGTTTTAATTATTTGCCTTTATATTCTAATCTAGGTATCTGTCATAACTTAAAAATAAATAAAACATGGGATAAAATGCAATTAACTATCATGCTCTGAGGATTTTTCTATAAAACAGGGATTCTTTGAAATAATCTATTTATAGTAACTAATTTAGTCTACACAAGAACCTTACAAAATAAGTACTATTGTTAGACTCTTTACATTTGTAGATGCTAAAAGAAAAGTTAAGTGACATTCCCAAAGTCACACAGCAAGATTGTAATGGAGTTGAAATGCAAACTTAAGTTGTCTTTCTTCAGAGAATACACTCCTAATAAAAACTTATACACCCTAAACAATCTAAATGATCAATGACCAGATGTAGTTATATACATTGTCAATTCAAAGTCAACATGTTAGGCAACAAAAAATGAAATCCGAGAAACATGGGGTGAATTCTCTGCTTAGAATCCTTTATAAAAATTAAATCTAATTGTTGGTTAAACTGTGTTCTTGTCCATAGGATCTGTAATTGGGCTTTGTTTGTGCTGTTGGTGAAATTCAGTCCCTGGCACTTGAATCCCCTGTTTTCTCACTGGCTGGGCACTGAGGCATGTCTCTCATCTTCCAGAAGCTGATCTGAGGTCCTCTTATTGGAACTCTATCTTTAAAGTCAACTACTTCCTGTGAAATTTTCATCCTTTTATCCTCTAACTTGCCTTTTTGTTTATACCACAAGAAAACTGCTACTTTTACACTAATTACACTGGTCAACAAATTTTTTACAAAAATCATGTTACTGAAATAAAATTAGTCATTTCCTATAAAGATGTATGTGCTCAACATGAATATGACAGTCAAATTCTAATTTTGGCTCTAGTTTTTTTTTTAATCTGCTATAAATTGATGTTTACATCATGAAATGCATGCCAATAATAATAGGCCTATGGTTAATACCTGTAAAAAATCAAGTCATAGACTACTTCTTAGATTTCTTCACTTGTCTCTTGTACAGCTGTTCAGGAGTATCTCTGGAGAGTGTCCAGCAGTAGTCAGCCAGCATTGTAGTGGACCATTTTCCCTGCTATCTTTGTTCCATTGATGTGCTATCTTGATGAAAACATTTGCCATGTTCATCACTAACCACACCACAGTTTTCAGGGAAGAAATCCAGATGGGAATGAAGGAAGAGGATCTTTAGAGACATATTGCAGCCAAGTTTCTGATACTGCATTAACATGTCTTCTACTAATTCTTTGTAGTTTTCTACCCTAACATTCCCAAGAAAGTTTGTAGACACTAGGTGAAAAGCATCACATGCTTGTTTCGCATCACCCTGCAGCAAGTTTTTGAACAGGTCATCTTTGAAGAGCTCTCAAATATGAAGACCCACAAAAACTCCCTCTTTAATCTTTGCTTTGCTGAGTCGAGGAAATTTTTCATGCAGGTATTGGAAAACTGGCGATGTCCGGTCCATGGCTTTGACAAAATTCTTCATCAAACCCAGTTTTATGTGAAGGGGTGATAGCGGGATTTTGTGAGCCTCTATCAGAGCTGAGTGCTGGATATTCTTCTCTCCAACTGCTGCTTTTTTTCTGCAAGTCCATTCTTTCTGCAAGTAATGCAATTCACTTGCTAGGCTATCCCACTCATATAAGAAACATTTGTATTTTGTATATCCCTGCTAAAGTCCCATTAAAAGGGCAACTAGCTTCAAATCACCACAGACGTGCCAGCTATACTTGTTGTACTCAATGGAATTCAGTAGCTGCTTTAATTCATCATATGTCTCTTTCATGTGGACAGCATGTGCTACTGGAATAGATGGAAGATAGTTTTCATTGTGCAAAAGCACAGCCTTAAGACTCAGTTTTGAAGAGTCTAGAAATAGTTTCCTTTCTTGTGGGTCAAGAGTGATTTCTAAGGCATTCATGAGGCCCTCGATAACAGAACAGAATAGCACAGTGCTTTCCTTTCTAAAGAAAGGCTCCAACTGCTGGTGGCGATTTTGATATAAAGTAATTGTAACATCTTCTTCTAGAAGATTCCATTGTTGGAGTCTTGAGCCTAACAATTCTGCCTTGTTCTTGGATGAGTTCAAATCATGAACCACGTCATTTAGTTCTTCCTGTGTTAGTCTGTGTGGGGTTGATGATGAACCATAGTGACAATCTGGATCACTGCATGCTGATTGAACAGGAGAAGAACAGGTCAGCTCACCCTTGTCCTCATCAGATGAATCAAAAGAATACTGTGCTGAAGGTTCTGGAATAGGAAGTCCCTCACCATTTGGAACTGGTCTCAATGCAGACGGAATGTTTGGGTAGACTATTCTCGACTACTTTTGCTTGGTTATTCCACCAGAGAGAGGAGGAAGCAAGCAGAAATAACAGTCTTTTATGTGGTTGCTTGGCTCTCTCCACACCATGGGGACTGCACACGGCATTGATGGTCTTTTGCCATTTCACCACTGTGAAAGCTGTGTTGTACATGGAGCAAAACATACATGCATGGCCCAAGGATTGTCTTGGTCACCAACCTTGCATCCAATGTAAAGATGATAGACCTTCTTCACTTGAGAAGTGATACTTTTCTTCTGGTTGGCAAATGTGCCTTCCCCACAAATAGAGCAAAAGTTGGCCATTCTATTAAAGCACTTTCAAGGCATTATTGTTCTGTATTGTGCCTAAATGCATAAAATAATAATGGTGTTATGGAACAGTAGCTTAAATTGTCTCACACAAAGTCTGAAATATTTTCAATCCTCAACCTTTCGACAGGGCTTTATAGACTGCACTGCTGACCTCAGCTTACTTCAGCACCCACCTGGCAGTAGTATTGCATTGCATAAGAAAATGATGCAATCAACTCTGGATAATGTGTGCATGATGGTATTATGTATTTCGATACAATATTACATCATTCTAGGTTGAGTTAGGATGTTGTTGCAGTCCTACTGGATAAATTTACATGGTGAAACATATAAAATGAATTATATGAAATATCTTCAAAATGAGAGCTAATAAAAAAATTTCAGGATTATATTCATGTTCAGCACACCTGGCCCTTCTTAAGTCAGTAACAATTTCAATATTGACCAATGTTATATCACATCATATTCAGAAGTTCTACCAATACTTAAATTGAAGGGAATTTCACAAAAATCACTGGAAGGTCAGCTTAAGATCTTCCTTACCACACCTTTCTTTTCACATGTTTTTTTTTTTTTTTTATCCAGACTATATAATGAGGGGTATCTTTCTACTCAGAAACAATCCATAGAATGACTTTGAATTCTTTTCTAGAGTAAATTAATAATCAAACAGAATGAAAATTTGCATTAAGATATAAAATCCATGATTTTTTTCTTATTCATAAAAATTTATTTAAAGATCATCAGAATTGTCTCTATATTTTGTTTGTTGACAGTGTCCACCGCCAATCATATAATCCCTACATTGTGCACCACCATAATTTTCATGTCGTTAAGACAATTTGTATCTCATAAACCAAGCCATCATGATTTACTCAGTACTAAGACCCACAACTTGTATTCTGCTTGATGCCTCCAGCTCAATGCCTATTAATTGGAAAGCATCTCAGTGAATTTCTCTTAGTTTCACATGCCAAATCCTAAGGAATCAGTTATACTGTTCTAACATAAAGGGAGTTTAAATGTTGTTTTGGGAGAAGAGGCTGCAAATCAATAAAAGCTGATATTTCTGTCAAGTTACTGAGTGTTTCATCATTTGATTGCTAGAGTCACAGGCAAAATAGCTGGAGGCTAGATAGGTATATTGTTCTTTGAAAAACAAATGGTGGTACTAGCAAGAGATTTAGAGGAAGGGAAAACAGAAACCTGAACAGTGTAACAGCTTTCTATAAAATAACCTACCATATTAGTATAACTAATGTAAAATTTGACTTTCACTTTTTTAAATTTTTTTTAAAATTTTACTTTTTTATTGCCTTTCTAACAGTTATATATCTTTACTAATAAAATGTTCACTGTATTCTCTTACTGCAATTGTTTATTTTAATATCAAATTTTGAAGGTAATTTTTTAAAAAATTTAATTATTTATGCATACATGCCAGGGTACTGGCCAGAGGCATGGGGCGACATGAGGGTTCACCAGAGACAGAGCAGAGAGCAGTACAGGCAGATCGATGGAAATACACTGCTGAGGGGAGCAGTGGAGAGGCAGGAGAGGTCTAGCACGCCATGTGGGCATCTCCCCAGTCGGGCATCGAACTCGCATCACTGCTCCCAACAGCTCCAAAGCACAGTGCTTAACTGCTGCGCTACCAGGGAGGCCCCTGAAAGTAAATTTTATACAGTTCTTTCATTTTTATATCTACACTCAAAAATGACAGCATATAACTATTACTATGTAAATATTTGATTTGAATCCTGAATTTATGAGGATATTGATTGCCTGGGAAACACAATTATATTTATTAAACAACTGATTTTATGTAAATGTAATGGTTAGTTTCATAGTAAAACATATCATTAGGAAAACAAAATTGAAACCTCAATCAAAAATTTTCCATAGTAAGTTCGAATATTGCTATATTATACAGAGATATTAAATTTTCTTCAGAATTAATCTACAATAAGTCTTGAAAGATGAAAGTAGAGATAAACGTTAAATGCACATAACATAATCATAAGAAAACAAAAGTCTAATGTCAACATATTCTAAAGAAAACATTTGTTGAGGAGGTCTTTCCCTCTGTAGATAAATATGAGTAGATAAATACGATGACATTGGTCAACTTAAAATACATTTTCCTGGAATGTGTTGAAACATCCTCTTTATTTAGCATCATTTTCAATGGCAAGAATGGTCTAGTTTTGAGTGTTTAGGTTGCCATATGGGAAAACAGGAAATAAATAAACTGTACTTGATAGCTAAACACACAATGAAAACAGGAAATAAATAAACTGCACTTGATAGCTAAACACACAATCATGGCAAAGGTTTTTATCTGTGACCTAATTAGTTTAAATATATATATAATTCTGAATTACAGAATGTAATTCAGAAACCATTTGAATATCTTTGAATCCCTGGAATAAATCCCACTTGGTCATGATGTATGAGCTCTTTAATATATTTTGTAATATAGTTGCAAAGATTTTATTGAGGATTTTTGCCTTTGTATTTATCTGGGATATTGATCTATAGTTTTTCTTTTTATATGATGTCCTTTTCTGGTTTTGATATTAATGTAATATTTCCCTCATAAAATATATTTGGAAGCATTTCTCTCCTTAGAAATTTTATAATCTGGGCCTCCCCGGTGGCGCAGCGGTTAAGCGCTGCGCTGTGGAGCTGTCGGCAGCGGCGACGCGAGTTCGACGCCCGGCCAGGGAGAATCCCACATGGTGCGGCAGACCTCTCCTGCCTCGCCCGTTGCTCCCCTCAGCAGTGTAGTTCTGATCTGCCTGTTCTGCTCCCCGCTCTGTCTCTGGTGAACCCTCTCGCCGCCCCACAGCTCTGGCTTGTACCCCAGCTTGTATGTATAAATAAAAAATAAATCTTTAAAAAAAAAAAAAGAAATTTTATAATCTGAGGGGGTTGGTATTATTTTGTCTTGGAAGCTTTGTTAGAACTCAATTGCAACACTAAGTGGTCCCATTCCTTTATTTTTTCAGACTTAGCTATTGTTTCAATTTCCTTGCTTTTAATTAGTCTGTTCTGGTTTTCTTCCTTCCTGATTCACTCTTAGAAGGTTGTACGCTTTTAAGATTTTACTCACTTCTTCCAGATTTTACAATTTATCGCCATAACAATGTTCATAGTAGTCTCCTATTGAAACAAGTTGCTTGAACAGGCAGCCCAGGGTCCTGTGATAAGCAACTTGTTACATTTCCTGGAATTTAACCTACATTTGACCATGAAAAGTTGCAATGTTAACCACCCAGAGCAATCTAAAATGTATATAAGCGATATCTTCCTTGAAGTGGTGCTCAGCCTTTTGATGTAGATCCACTGGGCCGGTTCCAGTACAACTAGCCTGCTTCTTGTTAGCCTTGATGTCCTGGTTTCCTTTGTACCTCATTAAAACTTTGAGTTCTGTTTCTCTGATAGGTCTTTGGTAACTTATTTTTCATTTTGATTCTTTCTTTTTTTATTATTTATATCTTTAACATTATTGTGTATTCCCGTACGTTACCAATTACCAATTCACCAGTGAACCTATAAGAGCTTTCTGTCTTTTTGTGAGTCTAGGTAATGGCTTGTCTTTTCAAAGAAACAACTTTTACTTCACTGCTCTTTTGGAGTTTCTTTTTGATTTCCATTTAATTTATTTCAACTCTAAATTGTATAAAGTCCTTCCTTTAACTTGCCTTTGTGGCTTATGTCCTTTCCTTTGTTTCTTTTTTTTTTTTAGATTTATTTATATATGCATACAAAAACTGGGGTATAGGCCAGAGGTGTGGGAGACAGTGAGAGGATTCACCAGAGACAGAGTGGGGAGTAGTATAGGCAGATCTACTGAAGTACACTACTGAGGGGAGCAGCGGGCGGGTCAGGAGAGGTCTGCTGTGCCACGTGGGAAACTCCCTGGCCAGGAATGGAATGAACTCCTGTTGCAGTGGCTGTGGATAGCTTCATAGTGCTGAGACTAACCTGCTGCACCACCAGAGAGGCCCTACTTGTTTCTTAATGTCAAAGTTTACATAATTTATTTGAGCTCTTTCTTGTGCCTTGATGTGGCCTATATTGTTATATATTTTTCTTTTATTACCACTGTCACAATACCCAAAATGTTCTAGTAACTCTTTTCTTCATTTACATTTGTCTCCAAGTATTTTTTAATTTTTCCTGTGATTACCTTGTCATTTTTAGCATGTTTTTCAGTTTCAACATGGTTGAAATTTTTCTTATATTTTTGGTATTGATTTCTAGTTTCTTACCATTGTGATTATAGAAGATACTTGATATTATTTCAATCATTAAGAAATTAATGAAAATTGTTTTGTGACCTAGAATGGCCTATCCTTGAGTATGTGCCTGGTGTAGTTTACAAGAATGCTTACTCAGCTTTGGGAGGGTACAGAGTCTGTAGGAGGATCTGTATAATTCCTCATTTAGCTGTTTTTTTCTTGAATTTCCATCTTTTCTGTCCATTGATATAAGTGGTGTGTTGAAGTCCTCTACTATTATTTTGTTGTTGCCAGTCTTTTTTAAGTTTGTTAGTACATGTCATATATATTTGGTGCACCTTCAATGATATAAATACATATGTGTGTGTCTGTATTCAATAATACATTTTCAATTATATATATATGTATATAGTCATACATACACACACACATATTGATGATTGTTATGTCTTCCTGATGTTCTCATCATTCAATGATCATAAATCACCATCCTTGTAACATTTGCCCTTCTTAATTGGAGTCTATTTTATCTAATATAAGTGTATTGTTGCTGTGCTTTAAGAGGTTTCATTTGCTTCTAGGGTTATTTTTCAACCATTCAATGTGAGCCTATCTTTATGTTTAGAGCTCAGAAATATTTGTTTACTTATCCAGCCAGTCATCCTTTGACTTTTCTTTGGTGAGTTCAGCCAATTTGCATTGAAGATCGTTATTGATATCTTAGGGTTTGATAGTATCAATTTTTCTTTAATTTCCTGGTTCTCTGTATTTATTTTTTTAATTTTTTGGGGGATGGATTCTTTTTTCTCTGATATAGAAAAGAGAGGTCCATGCAAATATCTTGCATTCAGTGTTTGTGAAGTACTGATCTCCAGTTTCTCTGGGAGGTTATTTTCCCTCAACTAAAAGGATATCACAACATCTACAAATCAAACAGTGTAATTCACAAGATCAACAGAAAAAAAGATAAAAATTGTATGATCATTAAATAGAAGTAAAAATATCAACAATGATAGAATGATAGAAAAGACTAAAGAATCCAATAAAAAACTACTAGACACAACAATTAAGCACAGTAATTTGGTGAGCAATAAAATCAATATGCAAAGTCAGTTTGTGTTCCTGTATGTGAACAACAAACTAGAAAAGAAAGAAATCAATAAAACAATTACAATTACATAAAAAATAAATATTTAAGAATAAACAAAAGAGTTAGATGATCTATAAAAAGAAAATTATGAGAATGTATAAAATAAAATAGAGGATGACACAAAGAAATAAAAAGATAGTCCCCTGTCATGTATAGTAATAATTAGCTTTATTAAAATCACCATGTTACAGAAAACAATACAAAATGAAGAAAATTGAAACAGTGTCAATAGACTTTTTAAAAAGATTTATTTATTTATGCATATAAGCTGGGGTGCAGGCCGGAGGTGTGGGGTGGTGAGAGGGTTCATCAGAGACAGAGTGGGAAGCAGAACGGGCAGATGATGAAATACACTGATGTGGGAACAGCAGGCAAGGCAGAAGAGGTCTGCCGCACCATATGGAAATTCCCTGGCCAGGCACTGAACTCTGCCCGCAGCTGCCAACAGCTCCACAGTTCTGCGCTTAACCTGTTTCGCCACCAGGGAGGCCCTAAATACACTCTTAAGAAACAAAAATCCATGATCAGATGGCTTCACAAATGAATTTTACCAAATCCTCAAAGATGAGTTCTTTCCTTTCATACTCAAAGGCCTGCAAAAAATTGAGAATGAAAGAGTACTTCCAAATATATTCTATGAGGCCACACTATAATACCAAGACCAAGCAAAGATAAAACAAAAAAATAAACTATACACTATTATCCCTAATGAACATAGATGGAAATATTCTAAATGAAACCTTAGAAAACTGAACCTTACAATGCATTAAAATAATTACACATCATGAACAAGTGGGACTTATTCCAGGGAAACAAAGATGGTTCAACATACAGAAGTTCATCAACATGATGCACCACACCAATAAAAAGAAACATATAAAACACATGATCATATCAATAGATTCCATAAAGCATTTAATAGCATACAACATCCATTCATGATAAAAACTCTTGAAAAAACAAAGATAAAGAGAACATATATCATAATTATATATATATATATATATATATATAATTTCATAATAACAAAGTCTATCATGAGAAACTCACAATTAATATAATTCTCAATGACAAAAAACTGAAATTTTTTCCACTCAGATCTGGTACTAGACAAGGCTGTCTTGTATTCTCACCATTACTATTCTGTATAGTACTGTAAGTCCTAGCAAGTAGATAAGAAAATAAATAAAATGAATCATAATTAGTAAAGAAGAAGTAACATTCATATCATTCAAGACAACATACTAATATGCTTAGAGAATCCTAAAAATTCTATTGAAAAAATAATGTCAGCAAATTGACAAGATATAAAATCAATATACAAAAATCAATCACTTTCATTTATGCAAACAATGAGATTGAAGAGGAAGAATTTTTGTTTTCAGAAAAGGATTCTACAAGTCAACCTAACAAAGGGGGTGGAGGACCTAAATGAAGAAAACCATGACACTGTTAAAAGAAAGAGACGATGACACAAAGAAATGGAAAGATATTCACTGTTTATGGATTGGAAGAATTGACATTGTGAAATGACCATCCTACCCAAAGCAAAATACAAATTCAATGTAATTCCTCTCAAAATTTCAATGACATTCTAAAAATAAATAGAACAAATAATAGCAAGATTCATATGGAAACACACAAAATCCAAAATACATAAAAAAAAATCTTCACTAAAAAAGGGTAAGGCTGGCAGTTTTACTTTTACAGATTTCAAACTATATTACAAAGCCATAATACTCAAAATAGCATGATAGTAGAACAAAAAGAGACACACAGATCAAAATAAAATATATAGATACAATGAAAACTTTGTCAACTTCAATGGCATGTTTAAAAAAATAGAACTAATGTTACTTTAATTTATATGAAATCACAAAATACTCTGTATCTTTATGGCAATCTTGACCAAAATAAATAAATAAATAAATAAATAAATAAAATAAAGGAAGATATCATAAACCAGATATCAAACTATGCAACAAAGCTATTTTAGTCAAAACAAAATCATATTGGAAATAATTATACAGAGACAAATGAAAACTAATAAAAAGAGCAGAGATAAACTTTATATTTTTGTGCACAGTAAAATCTGTGACAGGGAAACCAAAATAAAACAATATAGAAAGGTATTTCTTTTCAACAATTGGTGTTAGAAAAACTGGACAGGATCATACAAAAAGACCAAACTAGATCATCATCTTATATCATGCTCAAAAATTAACTCAGAATGGACTGCAGATTGTTATATAAGCGTGAAATGATAAAGAAATAGGAGAAAAGGGCCTCCCTGGTGGCACAACTGGTTAAGCCCAGCAATATGAGGCTATCCAGAGCCACTGCAGCATGAGTTCGATACCGGCCAGGGAGATTCCCACATGGCGTAGCAGACCTCTACTACCTCTCCTGCTGCTACCTCAGCAGTGTGTTTCATCATCTGCCTGTTCTGCTCCCCACTCTGTCTCTGGTCTCTGGTGAATCCTTTCACCACCCCACACCTCTGGTCTACACACCAGCTTGTATGCATAAAATGAATAAATCTTTAAAAAATAAAAAGAAATAGGAGAAAAAATAGACATAAACTCCATATTTTCTTCATGGCTTTCTTTAGGATCTGGACACAATGGGAAGGGAAACAAAAGCAAACAAACAACCAGAAGATAAAAGAAATTAAGATTTCAATCCCATTGTCTATCACAAAAAAATAAATTAAATATCTATGAATAAAATTAACAAAAGAAGTTGAAATACATATACTATAATAAATATTACACAAAGTTAAGATGGGGTTCAATGGGTTATCACGGAGGACTTGATTGCCTTGGTGGTGGGTTTGATGCTGTAACCTATATGTGAAGAGGTATGCTAATATACCTGAGTCATTACAGTGTTGTAAGTCAATGTTAATAAAAATAATTTATATTTTTTATGGGATTGTTAAAATAAACAAAGACACAAAAGATCTTCCCATTTCATGATTTGGACGAATAAAGTTTTTAAAAATTACCATCTTAACCAATCACTTCATATGACTGATAAAGGACTGATCACAAAGATATACAAAAACCTCACATGACTCAACAAAACAAAGGAAACAATCCAGTCAAAATTGGGCAGAAGAGCTAACGAGACTTTTCTCCAAAGATGAAATGCAAATTGCCAACAGATATACGAAAACATGTTTAACATCCCTCATAATCATGGAAATGCAAATCAAAATCACAATGAGATGCCACCTTACACCAATGAGAATGGCACACATTAAAAAAAAAAAAAGGGCCTCCCCGGTGGCGCAGCGCTTAACCGCTGCACTGTGGAGCTGTCGGCAGCGGCGAC
>PVIJ01024415.1:0-12344 GCA_004024925.1 Scalopus aquaticus
CTTCCTTCCTTCCTTCCATTATGACAGTCAGAACCTTTAAATAAAAATAGATATAATCAATTTTTATTATTTTGCCATCTCACTTGCCCTAATTCTTTTCTTTCCTTTTCCTACCCTCTTTTAATTCTCAATTGAAGTTTTGTCTCACTTCTATTTTTTCTTTCCTAAATAAGATGATATATTCTATATTTAAATCATACAGAGCAAACTAAATGCTAAAGTGAAACCACACACTAGCCCCTTCTCTAGTTATGAACAGTTCGTAGAATGTCTATCGCTAGTCCTTGCCCTTGAAATATACAAAAAAAACTGTGGTGCATTTTAATTCTATCTTCTATCTGATTTTTTAAACCCATATATTCAACGTTACTATTTTTTGTTTGTTTGTTTCATGGCATCAATGTTTAAATTTACAGGCATATTTTCATTTATTTTATTCATAATACCACCTCATATCTCAGTTATATTCTCAACTTTAATTTTGCCTCCTGAAGTATGTCCTTCAAAACTTTTTTTTGGTAGAGGTGTTTTCTGTTCTTGTTGATCTGAAAAAGTATTTCATCCTTGTCCTTAAAGTTTTTTCTGAATATAAAGTTCTGGAACGATACGTATTATTGTCTGCACATTGAAGATACTGATCTATCCCATTGGTTTCCAATGTTAGTGTTGAGAAGGGACCTATTTCTGTTTAGCTGTTAATACTTTCAAATGCGATCTTTTAAAAATCTAACTTCTTTCAATAGCATCTCTTTGTTTTTGTAATCCACATTAGCACTATCATGTATACAGAGAGGTCAATTTCTTTTTACTTATCTTTCCTGAAATTCATTGAATTCTCAAAAATTGAGGATGTAACTTTAAACAACTCATGAATATTATCAGTCATTTCATATTTTAAAATTGTCTAATTCCATTCTTTCAACATCACTTTTCTTTGACAAGCCTTAGACGTTTGCACCCTCCGCGACTCTTTTTTTTTTTTAAGATTTATTTATTTATACATACAAGCTGGGGTATGTATACATACAGGCCAGAGGCGTGGGGCGGCGAGAGGGTTCACCAGAGACAGAGTGGGGAGCAGAACAGGCAGATCAGAAATACACTGCTGAGGGGAGCAGCGGGGGAGGCGGGAGAGGTCTGCCGCGCCATGTGGGACTCTCCCCGGCCGGGCGTCGAACTCGCGTCCCTGCTGCCGACAGCTCCACAGCGCAGCACCCAACCGCTGCACCACCAGGGAGGCCCCCTCCATGACTCTTAAACTCTTTATCATACTTCTTTCCATCTCTGTCCCTCTTCTGCAATCTGGGTCAGTTTCTTCACACAGATAATAGAATTCACCCAGTCTCTATTTAGCTGTGTGTTATCTCTTCATTAAACTTTTCCTTTGGATTTTATTTTTTACGGATGACACATCATTTTCCTTTCTTAATGTCTCTATGAGTTTTAAGAACATCTATTTTATAGTTATTATTTTTGCTCCACATCCAGTTCTTTCCTCCCCAGCATCCAGCATGACCCCATCGACAGCACAGCCCAGACTCCTATTACAGTCAAACCCATTGCTGCCTCTCAGTCTCGCTGGCCGTCATGTAGGTTCCCGGTTGGACTGCATAAACAAGACTCTCCTCCGAAATATCCAGACTTGGACAAAGGGGCCAAAAGACACAAAAAATCTCATTTAGAGACAAAGCTGCTGAACTTCTAGAGTCTTCTGGGAAAATCTGTGAACTTTAGCAAATGCCTGTGCAGACACAGAGGAACTGCTGGTTTCAGTCTGATAGACAGACGAATCCTGTACTGGCGGAAAGATCTATCTCCTATCCTTGTAGAAAGCTAAGGAAGCAAAAACAAAGCAGAAGAGTCTTTTGGGATGGCGTAGACCAAACTCCTGCGTGCCTTTTTGCGGAGGCACCTGAGGACTCCAGCCTCAGAAGGTTCCTTAGGATAAATCACCTCCTTTTTCCATCAAGAATAGACTTTTTTCCACCATATATTACTGAGTAATTTTAACAGAGTTTCAGGATACCTAGTCCATCATATTTGTCAAGTCTTAAACATTTTTCTGTAGGCATGATTCAGACATTAATCCGTTGTGCTTTTTAAATCACAGCGAATAAATTCCAGCACAGAAAGTAATCTCCTCTTCCCTCTCACTTTCACTTCAACCCTTTAACAATCTTGAGTACAAGGAGCGCATCACTGGCTGGTAATTCTGAAGATGTGGGCGGGCGAGGACTCGCCCTCTGCATTTTGTTATCTGGGGTGACTTTCTTTTTTAATCTTTTGAAATGTCAGCACAAAGTGAGATTTAAAAATTTTATGGTACCTGAATGCTTATATTGTAAACATGTACATCTAATTCTTAAACATGTATCTTAAACATTAAAGAACTTTATATATAGTATTACATTCTAGACACCATAAGCAAACACAAACATGGAATTTAAAAGGAATAATGTGAGCTAATATAAACAGAAAGTCCCATTTCCCCCTATATGTAGATCAATTTGACATAGCTATTATTTTGCATCTCCTACTTTGAAGACCAGAGCACTAAAATATAATAAGTATTTAAGTCAACTTTTATATTACCAAAGGTAAAAATGTTAGAAAAATAATCTAAAATGTCATGGGTTTTGTAAAGGTGTAATTGATAATACCAATTATTTCTCCATTGAGAGTCTAAAGAGAGGAGTCTAGAACAATCTCTGTACTTAGGCAGCTGCAGGCATATTTGCAATCCCACACAAGATGTAGTTTCTAGTTATCTACCACCTCTTCAACAGATTCTCAAAGGAATTGTTAATAAGATTATTTTTCATGGTTTGAGACTTTTTTAATGACACAGCATGGGTTGGTAGGTTCGTCAGTATTTTCTGCTAGCATATTTCTGAGTGTGTGATAATGGCTTCATGCTCCAGAAATTCCATCAATGAAATGCCTGCGTTCTTATGGCCATATATGGAGGCCACCACCTAGGCTGCGAAAAGCCGTAAGATAGCCTTTCCTGAGGAAGGATTCCAGCCGAACAAGACATTTAAGGATATAGATTGTTCACCCGTTCTTTTGCCAAATGATGTGGTTACAGAAGTCAAAATTGCTAATCTACAGACCAGGAAAGATTGAGTAATGATAACTTCGGAAAAGTTCTACTACCATTAAGTAACTATCTTAGCCCTTTACCTTCATTCCAACTGGTATAACAAAATGCCAGAGACTGAGAATTGTATAATCGACAGAAATTTCCTTCTTATACTTCTGCGGGTCCAGATCAGGGTGCCAGCATGGCTGGGCGAGGACTCTCTTCTGGGCTGCTGACTCTCTACTTCTCCCCATATCCTCACACTGGTAGAAGGAGTGAGGGAGCTCTCTGGGGTCTTTCTTAGAGCACACTAGTCTCATTTATGAGGGCTGTGCTCTCAAGACATAAGCACCTCCTAAAGACTCCGCTCCCTCCTCGCAGCACCCTGGACATTAGGATTTCAGCATAGGGTTTGGTGAAAGTGCTGAGACTTAACCCTAGACCACCAGGGAGTCCCCATAGGAATTTGGGATGGGGAGAGGGGGAAATTAACATTTAGACTGGTAGCAGTGCCATTTTTTTTGAAAAGTGGACTTGAGACTTAAAAACGGAAATGCCTAATGTTTTCGTCAGTTTTACTGACTCTTCCCCTTTATTTTTTGCTTTGTAGTTTTGCTTTCTAGTGGGGTAGCAGTGTATAGGATACCAAATAAAATCGTGAATGACCCAGGACTGAAATATTCCTCATAATATTTTAAAGTCATTTTAATTTTATATCTAAAACTAATTTGTGGAAATCAATGATTCTCACTCCCTGGTCCCCAATTCAACCTCAAGTTCCCAGTGCGTGTTGGATTTTAGATGAGTCACAAGGTAATTATTTTTAGCCCTCTGCAGGGGGTGATTAAGAGCTGAAAGTTGGGTACTTGCTCTATGGGCATTAAATAATACTCTGTTGAATACCTATAGATTCTACAGATCATTTCCAATAGATTTCATCAATTCAAACATACTTTACTCTTAAATAACAATGCTTTTTTTGTCATTAGGTGCTCGACTAATATTAGTTAAGCAAGTATAAATTATCTATTATCTTCTGAGAAAGATCATTATCCTCATGTTTTAAATAACAAAATTGAGCAGAGAATTTAGGGAATTTGCCAAAAGTAGCATCAAAACTCAGGCAAAAAGAGAACTGAAATGTTTTCTTGACTTTAAATACGATTTGTTTTAGTCATTTTTATAATACTATATATATATTTCTTCTTTCCCCTCCCTTTTCTAATGGAGAAAAAACACATATTTTTTAAGGAGCACCCTTACATTCTTTAATTTCTCAGGCCTTTAAATGAATGTGTTATTTAGTTTATGAGGGTTGAAGACTTTGCAATTAGCCTAGTTACTCTGGAAAAAAAAACAACAACCAATAGTTACGACTCAACTCAGATATGGGCAGTGGACATTCCACTTTACACCCATACTCCTTTGCTTCCCCTTCTACATTTCTCCCTTTAGAGTAATTTGTGCAAAAAGGCAGGGAGAGTCATCATCATCATTACATTGTTTATGCCCTAATTCCTTTTCAGAAAACTTCCCTCATCCCCACCTACCTCTCCATGGGTCATTTGAGGCATTTCCAAACTGGAGGAGTTGCAGGCATTTTTCTTCCATCTGTAATTCAGCTGCAGGGTGGGCCAAGCCCACCCAAAGTGGTTCTCTCTCCTTCTGCTCAGCCAAGTTGGTGAGGGAGGGGGTCCAGACTACCTTTTTAAGTAGAAAGTACCTCTTTCCTGCAGCGAAGGCATGTGGGTCAGGTCTGAAGAAAGCTCTGGAAGAAAAAGCTCATGACTATGGATTCAGCTGAGCGTACAAAAGATAGAGAACAAAGACAGTGAATTAGGAAAATCCAGGAGGGCAAATACTTTAAAGCAAAGAATAAAACTAGACCTTGTCAGTATCGAGAAGATTCTAGTTTATCATGATCATGAATGTATATTTTCAGTTTTTAAAGATTATATTTAAATAATATGTATTTACTAAATTTTTGTAAATCAGTACACAAAATTGGCTAAAAATGTAATTTTTTTTAATGATCAGATACTGACTTTGAGAAAGGGTGCAACAATTGAGAAGTAATTGATACACTGAGACAAATTTTTGAATATGATACACTGAGACAAATTTTTGAGTATTTATACATTTAACACATTCCTATGTGTAGCTCTAAGTTAAATGTCATGGGTGATTTGAAGAATTGTAGCAGGCTCTGAAAGAGTTGAGAAATCAGAACACACACACACACACACACGCGCGCGCGCAATACAAGAACCCTACAAAATCGCATAGTCATTCTTGAATTGCTAGAGTATTATCTAAAAGCATTTTGAGATATTTGGTGTTTAAAATTTCAATACAGAAATGTTATTAGAAACACTGTCTTGACATTGGGTCAGTTTATAAATCATTTAATGCCTGATCAACCCCCCAAACTTCTACTAAGTATATTAGAAGTGAGATGCAATGGGATCATTAGTTCTTTGAAGCATCATGATGTTTAAAAAACAAAAACACACCTTTAAAACGGACGGAGTATCTAGACATCAGGCCACAAAGCAAATCAGTCCCTTTGGAGCCTTTTATGAAGCAGGATAGAAGATTCATTATGTGTTAACAAACTTTAGTCAAACACTTCACAGCATTAAAAAGGGCCACTATTACTTAATAAAAATGACATTTAGGGTGAACTTAATGTATTTTTTACAGGTGTTGTTCTAATGATGTACCCCTGAAACATATGTAATGCTACAAACCAATGTGATTTCAATACAAATAATACTTAAAAATTAGCTTTTTACTGGCCTAGAAACGGCATAATTTTAGTGGAATTGTATAGGCATCATCTCCAGGCCCTTGTAAATATTACTTACTGCCTATAGAGTAAATGTGTACTTTTGAGGAATTCAGTCCTCACTACACAGGGCATCATGGTGTCACCTTGTGAAAAAACTCCACCTATTTTATGCAGCCATGAGCCCAGGTGTGGAGAAGGAAGGGGCTTCCCTGCCACACTTTGACCAGAAAGGGAGGAGGAAACGGACATCTGGAGTGAATTCCCACAGGACAGACTGTGCAGGATGGGCCCTCCTGGAAGGTAAGCCCGAAGCTGAGAGGCAGAGAGAAAGCGGTCAAACTCGCTCACGCTCCGCAGTGGTCTTTCAACAGACTGTCTTCAAGGACACAAGACCTTTGCCCTCTGGTTCTTTTTTTTTTTTAAGATTTATTTATTTATGCATACAAGAGCTGGGGTGCAGGCCAGAGGTGTGGGGGTGAGAGGATTCACCAGAGACAGAGTGGGGAGCAGAACAGGAGGATCCACTGAAATACACTGCTGAGGGGAGCAGCGGGGAGGCAGGAGAGGTCTGCTGTGCCATGTGGGAAGCAACCCGGCCCCAGGGATCCAACTAATGCTGCAGTGGCTCTGGATAGCTTCGTAGTGCTGAGACTTAACCCCTTGCGCCACTGGGGATTGTGCCTTCTGGTTCTTTTTTAGGGTGTTCCCACCCAATCAGTGTATTTTGGCTGCTGATGAGTAGATGCAAGGCTGGAGGTTAAGCTCGCATGATTTGTTGCAACTGATTAGATACAGGATGTGGAGATACTCCGCGGGCGGCAGCCAGGCAAGGTTCCAGAGTGAAAAGCACACTCCTCAGACACTTACCAGGGAGAAACTTTCTTTGGAAAACTCCAGGGCTGTGGATATAGCTCCATCACTTTATTATCCTTCTCAAGGCGTCCTGAAAATGGCAAAGTGGGTTTACAGGTTGGTCCTTAGATCTCTGCTCCCGCCCTTGCAATCTTAGCAGCACTAATGTAATCTTTCCCTTTGCTTCTTCTTTTTCTTTTTCTTTATTTATTTATGCATACAAGCTTGGGTACAGGCCAGAGTCATAGGGTGGCGAGAGGGTTCACCAGAGATACAGTGGGGACCAGAACATGCAGATCAGATCGATGGAAATACACTGCTGAGGGGAGCAGTGGGAGAGGCAGGAGAGGTCTGCCGCGCCATGTGGGAATCTCCCTCGCCAGGGGTTGAACTCACATCGCTGCTGCTGACAGCTCCACAGCACAGCGCTTAAGGGCGGCGCCACCAGGGAGGCTCTTCCCCTATCTTCTTTGTTGCATATATTTAGGTGGGCACCTATTTTTTAGTTGTATTACTTTTTACGCGGTAGTGCTGGTTTACCACACTGTACATGATTTAGAGGTACAGGTGGACGCCTCTTCAGATGTGTGTTAACACAGCCACCACCAAGCACCCAGAGTTCCCCACCACCTTCCTCGCAATGCATCGCTGACTTCTGAACTTCTTACTTTGATTTCCTTTATTGCTGAGCCATGACTCCTGTGAACCTTAGAGGGAGGTCAAATTTGGGGTCAGTCTGCAAAGGAGAAAAATGATAAGCACGCTTTGTTGGCAGTTGCTGCTTCCACTCAGAAAATGGCGGCTTCCACCTGCAATGGCCTCCTGTGGGCAGGTGGAGAAAGGTCAGGTGGCCTTCTCCCGACCCTCTCTCACTCTTCCTTCACAGTGCTGGTGGTGTCTACTCTCCTATCCCACTTTTTAAGGGGGAGAGTACCTCTGTCTTAGCTCAGGCGGACCCCATGGGCGGGTCAGTTGAGCAATTTTTTTTCTCACAGCCGGGGACCTGGGAAGAGCGAGATCAGGGTGCCGATAAGGTGGGCTCATTCTGACAGTCTCTTCTGTTGCCCTGAGGCGACCCCCCTCCTGCCGGCTGGCTGAAGTGTACATAGGACCTCTCCTTTCTGCCTATGAGGGCTACAGGGCGGGGAGCAAACTCTCTTGTGTCTGATCTTGTATGTGTGCAAATCTCATAGGTACAGGGCCCCACGCCCAAGCCCTCATCTAACGCAAATACCTCCTCTAAGCCCTAACAACAAATACTGTCACATTAGGGCTGGGGCTTCAAGATCCGAATTTGGGAGAGACATAAATATTCAGTCCTTACAGCTTCCCAATGAAAGAACAAGTATGCAGTTTTCCAGGCAATTATTTCCAAAGTCTGTATTATTTAATTCACCACATACTAATGAAACACCCAGGACTATCTGTATATTCTTGGTAACCTAAATTAAATGGAGAACATCTAATATAACCTCTTAGTTTATACTTACCACATGATCCACCACAAGTAAGGTGGAAACTAACATGCAGGTAACATAAAGAGAGCTAATAGCTCCTTTCTGGGAGGAGGAGAACTAAAAGGGCATGTATGTTCTAGAATCAGAATGAGAAGTGCCATGTTTATATCCTCTCCTTAGGTAGCGGGTACCAACCTCTTTCTGTCTTCTGTCCTGCAGTATACTTCAGGGGATGGTTAAAATGTCTCAGTATGTTATCAGTATTCTTAGAGTAGATAATCAAATTTGCCACGTAAGAAAGTTTCAATTTCTTTATTATTGAACTTTGTTATACAAGTATTCTGGTCTATTGCAAAAATATTTGAAAATTTTGATGACTACCACTAGACAAAAATATTTCCCTACCGCCGTTTTTCTATTTAGGCATCTCTCTCTCTCCATATAAAGACACATAAGTATATATTATGTATATTTATACACAGCCTGTATTTAAGATATATATGTATATAACATTGCTCTACATTATATATATAAACACATATGCTATAATATGTATGCTACATATATTACTCTTCATACATTGCTATAACCTGTTGTTCTCACTTACGTAGTCTTCCAAATCATAAAACAAATATTTTAATCACTAATCTGAATTTCTTTAAATTTCTTGTCTCTAATATAAACAAAACTGTGATGAATACGCTTCACTTCTATTATAACAGTTCGACAAGTATATCCTCAGTAGAAATAGCTGGAAGTGGACTTGCTGGGATAGAAGAAATAAACATAAAACTGTTCAATAAATATTGCAAGTTTCCCAGAAACAAATTTTAAGGTTTATATTTGTCTAGTAATGAATGAAAATTTGTATTTTCCCATGTACAAAACAATGCCTATTACGTAAAATTTACCTTTTGTTTGCCAATCGAGGGAAATTATTTGTTAAATTTTATAATTCTCATTATCAGTGAGGCTTGATATTTTTATGCTTATTGACTATGTTTCTTTTTTAATTATCTTTTCTTGCCTTTCATTGCCATTTTCTCATGGAATATTTGGCTTAATCTGTGTGATACACTCATATATATTACTGACTTTATTTTTTTGTCATTAAAATTATTTGTCATAGCACTTTCAAACAGATACAAAATGAAAGGAACAGTCAGTGAGAAATTTTATCTTTTTCCAATATTCCCCCCTTTTGAGTTTATTTATGATTTTTTTAAATGAAAATAATTTTTCCGTGTGAAGCTCTTTTGCATTTCATGATTTTCATTTTCCTTGTACTGCTTTTGAAGTCTATGATGTACCTTCAACTCTTTGAAGAATACCTGAATGGGACATTCAATTTTTAAAAGGAAATCTATTTATCATTTTATATTAGCACAAACTAATGGAGAAGAGATGCTGACTCACCTCACTTCCTTATTCTCACTAGATTATTTGTCAGTGCTACAAATGTTTCTTTCCCCCCTTTGAAAAAATGTTTATTTTTCAATACTGAGTTGTGTTCCAAAAATAGCGGCATCCAATCACTGTCTTTGAGTCTGATACATAAGAAGTACTTCAGATTATACATTCCTACTTAGGGCATTCTGAAATATGCTGAGAAAAGAGATCTTTGTTATCAAAAGACATAAAAACAGTATCCAAGCAAAGTGAGTCTTACTCCAGATTGCTCAGTAGGCAATTACAGGAAATGATTGCTGGAAAGAAATGCCTCAAATTGCATGTTTGAAAGACCTGGGAATCCTAGTGCATACTTCCTGCCTCTCCCCATCATATTACTTAAGAAGTTCAGCCTTTGAAAAGTTGAGAAATACATGAACAGATGTGTTTACTGAAATATCTGAGTGTGTGACTCTTATAGCTCTGGTACTAAATTTCTTCCTTCGTGCTATTGTTTTTTCTAAATATAAGAATTACTTGACTTTTTAAAATAATGATTTTTATTCTTTTTTTTTTGAAGATTTATTTATTTATGCATGCAAGCTGGGGTACAGGCCAGAGGTGTGGGGTGGCGAGAGGGTTCACCACAGACAGAGTGGGGAGCAGCACAGGCAGACCGATGGAAATATACTGCTGAGGGGAGCAGCGGGCGAGGCAGGAGAGGTCTGCTGCGCCATGTGGGAATCTCCCTGGCCGGGCGTCCAACTCAAGTCACTGCTGCTGACAGCTCCATAGCACAGTACTCAACCGCCACACCACCAGGGAGGCCCTGTATTCTTAAAATGATTATTTCTAGATTATAATGATGCTAATGGATATTTTGTTATGAAAGTATGTTTTTGAAAGTTCTGATTGACATATAAAATAGATTTTGCAATTTGATTCCTATCCTTTTATAATCTGTTTGTACGAGAATGAGGGACATTATTTTCAAGAGTAAAGAATATTTTTTAAACAAATGAATACGTTACCCCAAATGAAAACAAATATTTCCAGAAGTTTTTTGTTCCATGCATTGTCACTTAAAGTGAGAAGAGGAAATAAAGTAGCTTTTGTGACTCAGAGTTTATCTTCTCATTTGACTAAATGGTGGGTAGGCAGCCGGGTAGGAACTGGTTCATAAGGAATACATAAGAACTCAGAATCACAACTGAAATGCTAACCCAGTGGAAAGACCTCAAATGCATCTGCTAGTTTAGAAAAACAGCTCTTTCTAATTTCACTTAGCAACATATTACCTGTCCTCATGTTTTAAGCCTTCTCTTTGACAGAAATAAGTGGGTCAGCTTTTTAGAGGCTGAGAGGCAGTCAAGTTGATCTGCAGAATCCATTGGACTAGGTTAACCTGAAACTCCCAAGAAGTGGACTAAATGATTTGGAAGTATCATTTCAGTTCTGGATCATATTGACATCTGCTATAACGTATTATGAAACATGACTATCCACATGGCACTTGAAATAGATAAGGAAAGAAAAATTCTACAGAATGAAAACTGTTGGGATTTTGTCACAAATGGATAATATTTAAAACAAATCAGTTGATGTCATATTTGTATATAAAGAGAACAATCATATCATAATGGAACATAATCTGACAAGAGCTTAATTTGGCAGTTTTGTTCCAAGTCATTTTCATTCATAATTGGCAATTCTGTATTCCTGTTTTCAACCTATACTCCTGGACAACCTCCTGTAGAGAATGAAGTAATACCAATAGATGCATAAACACAAGTCCTTAGAGCAGGAAAACACTGTATTAGCGGCCCTAGAGTATTTAACCTCTGGAGGATAGACTGTCTTCCCAGATTCTTTGCTTTTATTTCCTTTCCTTTTTCATTGCTTTTTGGCAATTTCACTACTCAGCATAGTCATGGAAATAAGAAATCCAAGCAAAAGATTTATTGGAATTTGGTAATGAATTAGATTTCACCTCACCTTTCTACTTTCTTTTGACTTGATTTACATGGAATTTTGGTTTGTGGAGAAACTCCAGTCTAATAGAATTAGAGCTGAGGTAAAAGCCAGATCCAAGGGAAAACAATCAGGAACCCCCCCTCTCTAAGGGCTGATGTAACCAGAGATATAACAAGATTGGGAAAGGGAGTTGAAATCCTTCCAGAGACGAATAGTTGGAAGGAAGATATTATTCTGTCAGTGGTGGCTGAGTGTGACCTCCCCCTGGTTAGGATCTACAGCCGTAGTTGATTACTTCATTGCATTTAGAGAAACAAGGGACTGGTTAGATTAGCTGCGAAGTCTTTTAAAGTATTAATTGCATTTTTATGCTGAGTGGGAGATTTAAATCTGTACTCAGATCCAAGAAAACAGAGGTGAGGTAAAGAAGTTCTTTCTTCTTTTGACTTTCTCTGTACAACGTTCACCTTTTCTTCTACGTAATTGTTGAAAATACTGAAGGGATATGACTTAAGAAGTATGAGATTTCTAGAAGTACTAGTGTCGATGATTCTCCTGTGCCTCACATTGGCCTGGCTAGAGAGGTCCATCAAGGGTTGGTTCCTTCCTTCCTTCCTTCCTTCCTTCCTTCCTTCCTTCCTTCCTTCCTTCCTTCCTTCCTTCCTTCCTTCCTTCCTTCCCTCCGTCCCTCCTTCCCTCCCTCCCTCCCTCCCTCCTTCCTTCCTTCCTTCCTTCCTTCCTCTCTCCCTTCCTCCCTCCCTCTCTCCCTCCCTTCCTTCCATCCATCTGTTCAAATGAC
>PVIJ01024416.1:0-12341 GCA_004024925.1 Scalopus aquaticus
CCCCCCCACCGCTGAGTGTCTCTCTCCCACCCGGCCTCCCTATAGTCCTATTATAAGTGAAACCATTTGATATTTTTCTTTTTCTTTCTGGCTTGTTTCACTGAGTATGATTCCCTCTAATTCCATCCATGTCGCTGCAAATTGCATGTGTTTATCTTCTTTCCATGCTGAATAGTACTCCATTGTGTATATGTACCACATCTTCTGGATCCAGTCATCTATTTTTGGACATCTGGGTTGCTTCCATACCTTTGCTATTGTGAATAGTGCTGCAATGAACATACGGGTGCATGTATCCTTTCGGATTAGTGTTTTTGTGTCCTTTGGGTGAATTCCCAAAAGTGTATAGTGGACTATTTGTATAGGACTTTCAGTAAGAATTTTATTTCAAGTTGATGACTACAAGGCTAAAAGAAGGCCCAGTGAGAAAACTCTGGCTGATTATATGACTCATGTGCCAAGAGAGTGGATAACATAGCTACAACACATAGCATCTGAATGTTGGAGCAGGCACTATCACAGTTGGTAAAATTGCCATAACTGAAATGATTAGAAGGGATTATGGTCAGTCCAGAGAAATAAAATTAAAATGAAAGCACTTTAAACGTTAGACTTTAATCTTGTGGTTTCAACTATGAGCCAAAATAGTAATCAGGTAAAATTGTGGAACTATTGTGGGAAAAGTAATTTTTCTAAAATGTGTTTTCTTTAGTACAAACCCCAGAAAAGTAGATATTTTCCATTTAATGGAAACCAGCCTACCAAAGGACAATTGTTGACTTGAAAGTGAAAATATACATAGGGTATTATGCCAGAACACTGTAGCTATGCGTAATTTGGAATAATATTTATTTGAATTGTTCTATTTCAGATAATGATTTTTTTTGATTAATATTTCAAAAGAACAGAAGTAGGCAATAAGTAGAAGACTACTTCTCTAAAGTTTAGGTAACTTTGAAAACAGTCTGTTAACTATTCGAGTTAACTAACAAGATTCAAGATTCATTAGAATATATTTACTTATAGTTAGAAATGTGTGAAATAAAGAATATTATATATATTTTTTCTTTGAATATTTTCATTTTGATAAGACTCATAAAATCTGTGAGCGACTAAATTTTAATTTGAAGTTATTTTTCTTATGTTTGTATGCTTTCTTATGTGTGAGAGATATTCTAAAGTTAAAGACTCTTGTTGAATGGACTGCTTGGTGAGAATGAACATCGCTAGGGTTGTAGTGACAAATGTTTGAATAAGCTACCTGCTACTATGTGTGATCTTGACAAGCTATTGTTCTGCACCTCAATTTATTAATTTAAAGTTGGATGAGTGAGACTTAAGCTTTCTTCTTGCTTGAAAGTTCTATTTAAGTTTCTCATGATTTAGAGTTGTAGGCATTCCAGTTTAAGTATGAGAGTCTAAGAATGATATAAGAAAGATATTTAAGTAGCAGCTAATGTGACAGTCTCTGAATATTTGTACCTTGTAGATTTGAGAAATAATTTTAAATAATGCTTTATTACTTTGTCTTCCTCTAGTTCTGTCATCCTCATTGGACTTATTGGAAGCAAAGAAATTATTTATAAACTGACACATTTATATTTCTCCCTTTGACAGTAATAACAAGAATATTAAATAATGCATACTTCATAAGTTATTTTAACAAGAATATTAAATAATTTATGTTTTAGAAGTTAAAGAAGTAGGTATCTTTTACTCTCAAAAGGTGAGGATTATTTGACTTTCTTCCATTTATAATCTCCAGGTGTTTGTGGTAAGGAAGTTCAGGTGAGTAGTGTCAACTAGTTTTAAAGTTAGACATTAGACTTGAGGAAGCTGTAAATGTCTAATGAATTAGAAATTTAAATTCCAATGCAATATACGAGCTTTCTGTCTCATTTGATTGACTTGGGTGGAAACCTTCTTTTCATTATCTTCAAGTTATAGCTAGGTAAATAAGTTTGTGGAATTTAAAAGACTATTATTTTGCTTTTAACTTACTCAAGGAATGAGGTAAAGGAAATTGAAAGTCTGTGTTTGACTTTTATGGAAACCAGGCCTAGTTCTGAGAATCAAATTGTACTAAAATGAGAGAAATGAAAGTATATAGTTTCCTCTTGATTTATTGATCAGTAAAAAGTAAAACTTAAAATAATAGCCAGTTGCTACAAAGACAAAGCAAGAAAAAAATCCGTTTCATAAATTTTGAAACTGATATTCTAATCTATCAAATTTCTCAGTACATAAAAGAGACTGTTTAAGGAAAATGAAAACTGGGTGAGTTCTTACAGAATAGTAGGCAAATCATGGCCCCGAAAAGTGAATACTATTGAAAATGAAGAAAAAGATAAAGTTCATTAAAAATGTTAAACTTCAAAGAAGTCAAGCCACATTAGAAAAGAAAAATGTTTCCAAATCATAAATAGGATATTCAAGAGACAATCTTAGAAATCCAGGGAGAGTGATGAATAAAAAGAAAAATTACTGGTAGATTTTTCTACACATTTTCCCAGTTAAATATAATGATAATAACCTATGTGGCTACTAGAATATTCTTATAAGTAATTTTTCCATTGCTCTGAAACTGCCAACTTGGAGCTAATAAAATTATAAGAAAAGGCCTAGTTTTCATAATAAGACCAAACAAATACTTTGAAACAAAGCAGTATTGTTAGCTTCCACTTTGATTGCTTTGTTTTTAGTATAGCTTGTGGAGATGTTTCTAGATATTAAGGAAAAAAAAAAACTTGATAGTTCAAGAGTCACCTTTTTCTGAGAAAATGACTACAACTACCTTTTGGAACACACATCACATTTTTATGCACTATTTACTACTCAAAGTGACATGAGACAGAATTGAAGTCAGTAAAGTTGTGAGAAATGTAAAAATGTAAAAGAACTCTGTCAGCTTCCATCACATTATTTTGTCAGAATACTTTTTTTTTTTTTAAAGATTTATTTATTTATGCATACAAGAACTTGGGTATAGGCCAGAGGTGTGGGGTGGTGAGAGGATTCACCAGAGACAGAGTGGGGAGAAGAACTGGCAGACTGACTGAAATACACTGCTGAAGGAAAGCAAAGGGCGAGGCAGGAGAGGTCTGCTGTGCCATGTGGGAAGCTCCCTGGCCGGGGATCGAACTTGTGCTGCAGTGGCTGTGGATAGCTTCATAGTGCTGCAACTTAACCTGTTGTGCCACCAGGGAGGCTCTATTTTGTCAGAATACTTAATCAACATTAATACATTTTAAAATTCCAGAATGGAAAGGAAGATCAGAACAATTTTCAGTTGACTGTGAAAGTGGAGCTATTTGTCAAACTCTTTCCCCATCTGAGTTTCTATATTTATGAACTCTGAGCCATATAGACTGTGGGACTGTATCAAGTTGCATATGAATGAAATATTAATCTGGATGATTAAACATTCAATTTTGAATCTACAGATTTTTTTGAATGGCAATATTAGATGTATTAAGTGGCAATATTGGTGCCAGTCCCAACAGAGACTTTCAGAGTCCTATTACGTGGTAACTACCTCCCAAAAAAGACACCAATTTATGTCTGATAGAAACAGTTCTGCAACATGTCAAATTTTATTGGATACAACTAAAACAATGTTTAGAGGGAAAAAAGGGCTATAATTGCCAGTATCAAGAATGAAGAAAAATCTCAAGTTGATACTCAAATCTTTCATCATGAGAAACTGAAAAAGAAGACGAAAGTAGATCCAAATAAAGGTGAGGGAGGAAAATAATAAATTTTAGAGCAGAAATAAATGAGGCAGAATTAAAAAGAGAAAAAGCAACAAAACCAAAGGTTCAATAAAATTGACAAACTTTTCTACACTGGACAATAACAGGAACTCAAATTACTAAAATCAGGAATTAAGAAGAAATGTTACTATTGACCTTATAGAAAGAAACAGGACTAAGAGGGTATTCTGAACATTTGTATGTTCTAAACAAATTAGATAACCTAGATGATGTGGACAAAGACATAAACTGCTGAAATGAATACAAAAAGAAACAAATTCTGAACAGGCCTTTAACAAGTAAAGAGAGACAAAATTTGTTTAAAAGATCATACTAGAAAAATACAGTTCCATATGGCTTCACTGGTGAATTCCATTAAATATTTAAAGAGAAATTTATACCAACCCTCACAAACATTTCCAAAAAATAGAAGAGGACGTAACACTTTCCAACCCATCCTGTGAGACCATTATTATGCTCATACCAAAAACAGAAAAAGACATCACACAGAAGAAAAATTAAGATAAATCCCCTGTATATATAATGTATATATATTATATATATATCTCCTCTGTATATCTATGAATGTAGATGTAAGTATTTTCAAACATCCTAGCAAACTGAATCCAGTGACTTAAGAAAATGGTTATTCCTGATGGCTAAGTGGGATTTAGCCCAGAAATGCAAATTTGGTTTGATATACAAAAGTCAATGAATATAACATGTCATATTAATATAACACAGGAAAAAAAATATATGATCAATCTCAGTTTATCAAAAATAAGTTGAACAAAATCCGACAACCTTTTACAGTTAAAAAAAAACCAATGAGCTATAAATAGAAGGTAACTTTTTTAAACTGGTAAAGGCCATCTATGAAAAACTTAAAACTAAAATTATACTTAATCATGATATGTTAAAAGCTTTCCTAATGAGATCAGGAATGAGATAAGGATTTTTACTCTTGCCCTTCTATTAAACATTGTACTAGATATTTTTTTTTTAAAGATTTATTTTTTATTTATACATACAAGCTGGGGTACAGGCCAGAGGCATGGGGCGGCGAGAGGGTTCACCAGAGCCAGAGCAGGGAGCAGAACAGGCAGATCAGAAATACACTGCTGAGGGGAGCAGCGGGCGAGGCAGGAGAGGTCTGCCTCGCCATGTGGGATTCTCCCCGGCCGGGCATCTAACTCGCGTTGCCGCTGCCGACAGCTCCACAGTTCAGCGCTCAACCGCTGCGCCACCGGGGAGGCCCTGTACTAGATATTATACTAAACATTTTTGCTCTTCATTAATTCCCTAACAAAAGTCCAGCTCCTTTTTTAGGTAATTTACAAGCCAGTCCTAAAACTCATGAAATTTGAAGCAACCAGAATGTCCAAAACAATTTTGTAAAAGAAGAGCAAAGTTGGAAGTTTCACACTTTCATTTTCAAAACTTACTACAAACCTAGAGCAATTACAGCAGCGTGATATAAGCATGAGTACTGACACATTGAATAAAGCAGTAGACTCAAGAGTCCAGAAATAAACCCTAATATTTATAGACAATCATTTTTGATAAAGGAGCTGAGATAACTCAATAGGGAAAGAATAGTCCTTTTTACAAATTGTGCAGAAACAGCTGGATATCTATTAACAAAGTAATAATTTGGATTCCTATGTTACATCATATATAAAAGTTAATTCAATATGCTTCATAGGTCTGAATATAAGAGCTAAAACGATAAACTAAAATTAATGTCCATTCTTATACCAGTACCTCCCTCCCTTCCTTCCTGCATTCCTTGCCACTCTCTCCCACTTTTCCACTTTCCTGTCTCTTCCTTCTTTGCCTTTGTGTTATTTGTAATTGGATTTTTGAAATCAAGTTTTGGTAGCTTTATAAAATGGAGGTGACATTTTTCCTTTTCTATAGTTCAGAGTAATTTAATAAATATGAAGTATTTACTCCTTAAAGCCAGAATAAAACAACCATAAAATATATCTGAGCTGGTAAAAATGTTAAAGTATAGTATATAGGTATTTGCATTTGTAGTGTATAGTATTTGCATTTTTAGTATCTTAGGTGATTTCTAGTTTCATCATATTTTCTACTTTTTTCTTTAATTTGCTTTGTATATCCTTTTTACTTCTTTATTTTCTTGCTATAATTGCAGTTTTCCTTTCATTAGTGCCATTCTTTTTTGTTTTAGTCTATTATACCATTTTTATTTTTCCTCAAGGTGAATACTTATTTTTTATTTCATTTATGAATTGTCATCTGAGTCCTATTTGAGTGTCACATATAATTTAGTGTGATACTTAAAATACTTTTTGGATAATTTATAATTAATGTTTTTATCCTTGAGTCATGGAAATATTCTTAATTTTTATACTTTAATACTTTATATTTGAAAAACAAGACCTAAGAAATATCTTCATTTAAAAATTTTTAGATACCTTTAATGTGACATAAAATTGATATAAATTTTTAAGCTCTTTAAACATATGAATTTATGTTTTATTTTTAATTCACTGTTTCATATATTAACATATTTTCAGTCGATTAATGTAATATGTATCTTTGGTGTTTGACTATTCAACCTGAAAAATTGAAAAATATATGATAAAATCTTTTCTTGTAATTATATTTTAATCAAGTTATTTTTTTAATAAATTCTTAATTCTTAAAACTTTTAATATATTTTGTTGCTTAAAGGTTTATTACTATTATATCTTCTCATGAGTTATATCATTTGTTAATATACTATAATATTCTCACATATCTATTTCAATATCATTTTAAATTTCACTTTATCAAATAATTATTGCTAACTAATATTAAATGTATAATCTTATTTTCATTTTGTTTGCCTTTACTCATTTGATTAAACAAAAAAAATTTTTCTTCTGGTATAATCAACTTTTAGTTTATTCCTTTTTCTTTTTACATATTTGGAGATTTTAATACTTACTCAGTTTTGTGGATGATCACTAATGATATTACTCATTGTCAAATTAAAGACTAATTATTTTCAACTATTAAGGATACATGGTGACCAAGATAGTTAAGGTGATTATTCTTCTGAACTTAAGTCCTAGTGAAGGCAGATGGAAATCAACCCTCAGGGCCTCCCTGGTGGTGTAGTGGTTAGGCGCTACACTGTTGAGCGGTTGGCAGCAGCTACGCATGTTCAAATCGAGGCCGGGGAGATTCCCACATGGTGTGGCAGATCTTTCCTGCCTAGCCCGGGGCTCCCCTCAGCAGTGTGTTTCTGTCGATCTGCCTGTTCTGCTCCCTACTCTGTCTCTGGCGAACCCTCTTGCCATCCCACACCTCTGGTCTGTATCCCAGCTTGTATGCGTAAATAAATAAAAAAAAAATAAAAAAAAAGAAATCAACCCTCAAACAAGTATAATTAAACAAACAAGAAAATGTTATACAGTACTGTTTGAAGAATTCGAATAGAAAATTACAATAGCAAGTAACTGGGAGGCTGCTTAGAAGTGTCATCTCAATTCTGCCACCTTCTATATCCTGGCAGATGGGAGAAAAAACAAACGCAGAGACATGGCCACTATCTTCTCTGAGTCCCCATTGCTTTTCCTTTGCCTGTCTACATAAATTTACATAACACACACACACACACACACACACACACACACACACACACACGATTCATTTTTCTTTTTTCTCATTTTAATGTAATGTACATAAGTAATTTTCATTGTTGAAAAAGAGAATGTGTGTGTTAAATAAGACTAATTTTTTTCTTCAGCAAACTGGATTTTTTTATTTGGACATTTCATTAACTTTTTTCCCAAGAGATGAATGGAATAACAGAAGTGATGATTGTATGATTTTGTGATAATAAATTCATTTCCTGTCAAGTCAATAAAATATGTAAAGCTTACATTTAAATACTTTAATCATTTTGTTGAGTTTTTTAAAAGAAAATTAACCAACAAATAGATCTTTCCTATAATTACAGAATGCTGATCGATAGCCCATTTCTTTTATGACAAAATGTTGTTATAATTTTATCTTTAAGATAGAATGAAATTAATTAGAATCAAAGTAGTTATTAGTTTAGTACTACTTAATACATGGCAGTACTTTTAATTAATTAATTTTATTTATTTTTAAAAGATTTATTTATTTATGCATACAAGCTGGGGTACAGGCCAGAGGCAGGGGGCGGCGAAAGGGTTCACCAGAGACAGACTGGGGAGCAGAACAGGCAGATGAACGAAAACACGCTGCTGAGGGGAGCAGCAGGCTAGGCAGGAGAGGTCTCCTATGCCACGTGGGAATCTTGCTGGCCTGGCATCGAACTTGAGTCGTTGCTACTGATAGCTGCGCCACCAGGGAGGCCCACTTTTAATTTATTTATGGTTTAAAATTTGTCCTTACAACACTGAAAAACAGAAAATCTTGAACAATTAAGGCATTCATTTCATCATTAATAAATCTTAATTTTTACTATGTATTTGCAATAGAGTGCTAAACAATAATTATACAGTCTTTATATAACTGTTAATTTTAAGATAAATGTTCATTAATGATTCAGTTTTATGGAAAATTGATTACTTAACCCCTTTTAAAAATCACTGGAATTGTCTTAAGAGTGAGATAATGTTTTAGTAAAACTATTCTGAATTTTTACTTGGCTAGCACTACTTCAGACAAATTTTTATGTGTCTGTGTAATTCTAAGACAAATACCAGATTTTGCTTTGCTTATTGTGTTACATGATAGTTGGTTTGATGTTATTTAAACCTGCCTAAGATACTAAGCACTTAGTGGGGTTTTGATTAATAACTGGCAAACTTCAAAGGGTTTAAATATTTGGTTTGGATAAAACTTGATTAGTTTGGATGACTTTTCAGATATTCCCCCAAGCCTCCTAGGGCCTAGGATGTCTTCCCTGTGTTTTATTCTTCACATATCTCCCAAAGCATGGAACTTTATGATTTTCGAACTGTAGTTCTTAGCCAAATATTCTCAAAGTCTGTCTTTGTAGAGATTGACAGATCATATGACCAAATTAATCTTAGTTTCTTTGTATTCATCATTTTTATTTATATGGGTACATTTATTTTTTTACTATCATGGAGTTTTAGAATGCAATGGAAAACTTTAGAATTCTATGGAGGTGATCTAGCAATCTTATTTATATGTGCTATGAAAATTAGTTTTCTAACATATAAGTTATGTAAGCTTAGTTGTTATGTGCTGATCCAAGTTGTACTAATAAGGCTGTATAAGAGATAAATCAGATAATATATCTGGACAGATAAAGCTACACACACACACACACACACACACACACACACACACACACACACACACCCCTTACTTCTTTCTTTTCACAGAGTGAGTTAGTAGATAAAGATGGACTGGTTTATTCTCACAGGTCCTCTTTATTTTTTTTCAGTGGTGAAAGTGAGAAGTGCATGTCAGTTGATATATATTCTTTGTTTTCTTTTTATATATGTGTGTGTATATATATGTATTTTTTTCATCATTGCTCCTTTTTGTACAATACAATACAATACAATACAATACAATACAATTTCTCCTCTCAGGTATAGTCCCCATAAGGTTCCCATCAACCACCAAGTCATCTGTGAACCATCACTGTAGTCTCTTGTGCTCTTCTCATGGGCCCTCTTTTAACCACACTCTTAAATTCCTCTTTCTTACCTGCCCCCACCTAAAATCATTTCCTTTTTATCCCCTCTTTCTTTTATTGATATTTCATTATATCTTAGCCTGTGCAATTTTTGCTTTTCCAGTCATGTGGATCTTTTCATCATATGTTGTTTCTGAAGTTATTAGCCAGAATCTCAAGAATGTCATCAATATTATATTCCAGATCCCTCAATAATCCTTCACGAAAAGATGAGCATTATAGGGGTAAAATATATGCTATATAAGATATACATATAGAAATTATGTATGTAATTAGAATTTTGATAAGTAACTATTTTGGAGTTATTGTAGTGTTTTTTTATGTATCAACCATTATGGTAAGTGCTTCCTACTAACATTTGCTTTAATCTTTATAGATATCTAATGAAATGCATATTTTTTATATTAGTATTATTCTGCCTCCCAATTTTCGCACAGGAAGCCTTCCCTTCTGTTTTACCTCAAATAGATTACACTTATTGCCATCTAGTTTTTATACTGCCCTTTATTGGTAAGCCACTATAATTATAATTTTATTTTTCAAATTTCGGTAAATCCTTGCTGTACTTAAGGAAACTGTGATGAGTTTGAGGATTTTGGGAATGATTAAAGAAAAGACAGGACCATAAGGTAATAGTAATGGATCACAAGTTTGGACAGCAGGAGATCTTCCAGCCACTAGCAGAGAGCCACCACAAGAAGGGGGTTGGGGGTAGAAAAGGAATCAGAGAAGGGGACCAAGTGTTTAGGTGATGGTGTGCTCAACAGTGGGGCATCTCTGGGTTAGAGAACTCTGAAGATCAGGCTCAGTTTCTGGTCTTATCACCACAGGATCTCTTTTTACTACGGGGAATAGGTGTTCAAGGCTTTTCTGTGGGTATAAAAAGCAGTCCCATTCTAAATGGCTTAAAATATGCTTATTGTAGTTATGTTAAAACAATTGGATATGTAAGAATTTGAAATTGATTCTGGTGGACTTGACCTAAAGATCTTAAACTACTGTGAAGAAATCTAATCTAAATCTAATGACTATCTTAGACCCATTTGTATACAGGACACAGAATGTAACCAACTCAGGAGATTTCATGGAAGTGATACTTGGCCCATCAATGGCAAAACATCATATCTACAATGGATATTTTTTTTTCATGAAGCTTGCTTTGATCTCTTGCACATTCTTCCTTTTATATTAGTCCTATTTTCCATCTTCTATCAGATGGCTGAGACAGTTACATCAATTTGACAAGTCTGATCATCTAAACCCTTTCTCTTCCCTCTTGTTGTGTCACAATAACGCCCATTTGTGTGTCCTTGAAATATGTGGTTTCAGGGAGATAAAAATATAAATTTAATATTCATGTATTTATTCAGACACTTAAAAATAAGTTAATACAAATGTAGGGGATGCTGTTCAGATGACTAATGGTGGGATTGATGAAAACATTTCATATGTTTTCTCTAATTTAAGGACAATCAATAACATCATTTTTAAAAAAAGATTTATTTATTTATGCATACAAGCTGGGGTACAGGCCAGAGGCCTGGGGCAGCAAGAGGGTTCACCAGAGACAGAGTGGGGAGCAGAACAGGCAGATCGACAGAAATACACTGTTGAGGGGAGCAGTGGGCGAGGCAGGAGAGGTCTGCTGTGCCATGTAGGAATCTCCCCGGCCGGGCGTCGAACTCGCGTCGTCGCTGCCGACAGCTCTACAGTGCAGCGCTTAACTGCTGTGCCACCGGGGAGGCCCCCAATAACATCATTTTAAAACAACAAGCAATATTTTCAGAAGTACTACTTATAAAGTTTAGCTTTTATCTGATCAGATCATGCATTGAAAATGTTATCTTAACTGGGTCATTAAATGATATCCTACAGTGTGTTTCTAACTTTGTCCTCAGGTATGCCACTCTTGTTTATGAGGAACTTCAGTTAAGTGAATTTGCTGGGTTGGGAATGCAGAAGACAGAAAAGCCAGGTGCATTACTTCCTGACATTTGTTGCTCTCAGCAAATACATACCAAACCACGACAGACAAGAATGCTGCTCTTAGTTTCAGATATTTTAGAAAACAGTTTGAGTTTTCTCTAATTTAAGAGAAAATTTGACTTTTTAGGAGTCAGATCTGATATTCTACAGTCCTACATGTTAGGATCAAAGTGGAATATAAAAGTCAAATTAAGAATAAGGCAAAAAGAAACATGAATATATTTTTATTGGTCAGGTTTTATTAGTGAATTTGACAAAAGAATTTCATAACATGTTTTCTGCCAGTGCATCGCTTGACTCTGCTTTGATGATTGCTGGCACCTCCATAAGTCCAGTGGACTTCATGGTGAAGAAAACTGACTCCTGTTGTTAAGATAAAATGTTAAGATAAACTGAGTAGGGTTTTTTGGTTAAGACATAGAATTTTAAACCTTGGATTAAAAACACAGCAGAAGAATAGTAAACACATATTTGACATTTAACTTTCAGATGTGAAGACCTCATAATTATACCAGCAATGACCTGTTAACATCCTTCAGGCTTAGAAAATCACTAACATTTGCTTTTCAACTTTGGGGTCAACAGCAGGACTGTGCAATTCTAGCCTTCATCATTTCAATCAAGATGCTAAGCTATTTACTTAATTTTTACTTGAATTGAGAGGTATCAGTATAAAATAATATACTCTTAAAGACTATTTCTTTTTTTTTGTCAATAATTATTATTATTTTTTTTATAATATATATTTTTATTGTTATTTATGTCTTTTACATTTTGCATTCCCCTTGGGTAGCCCACCACCAATTCACCCGTGATCCATCTCCATGGTCCCTTGTGTTCTTTTCTATTCCATTTTGTGCCCTTTCCCTTCCCTCCCTCCGGCTCCTTCCTCCCCCCCTACCCCCCCACTGATTGTCTCTCTC
>PVIJ01024417.1:0-12337 GCA_004024925.1 Scalopus aquaticus
GGGGGAGGGGAGGGTAAGGGCACAAAATGGAGTAGAAAAGGACACAAGGGACCACAGAGATGAATCACGGGTGAATTGGTGGTGGGATACCTAAGGGGAACACAAAATGTAAAAGATATAAATAAATATACATATATATTTTAAAAAAGAAAATAAGAAATACATAGAGATTACAGAAATAAGGAGAGGAGAAGCTCACGTGAAGATGGAGGTAGAGATTGCAGTTATGCTGCCACAGTCAAAGAACACTAGAAGGCAGCAGGATTTGGAAGAGGCAAGAAAGGATCCCTTCCCTAGGGCCTTTGAAGGGAGCATAATCCTCACAACAGCTTGATTTCAGGTTTCTGGCCTCCAGATATGTGAAAGAATGTATTTTTGTTGCTTTAATCCACCAAGTTTGTGGTAATTGTTGCAGCAGTCCTAGGAAAATAATGCAGGGAGATTAAAGAAAAATCTTAGAAGGCATTAAATATTTCAACTAGATCTTAAATGAAGAGAAGGATTTTTACGTGTAGAGAAGCAGAAAGGGCATCCAGACCAAGGGAAAAGCATGCACAAAGACATGGAGATAGAAGTTGGAGAATGTCCGTGTGGTTGGAGTGCCAGCTATATAGAGAGGGCAAGATTTTGGGGCTGTTTCTTGATTTTCAGTGTAGAGATTTTGGTATTCGTTATTCTGATTTTAGGGAGTCATTGAAGATTTTGAAGGTTTGTCGTAATACAAAGGAATTTCCTGTTATTTAACAAAGCTGAGGACACTAGACTACACTGAACAAGTAGTCACACTGTATGTTGACTCCACAATTCCTAGATGCCAATTAATTAGTTTGTATGTAGCTAAAGAGGGTGCTCAGAGAACATTTGTTTTAGAGAAATGGGAACTTCTGTTTCTTTGCCTTATTCTGCATTTGTTCTTTTGAAATACCCACCATTCTGGGAAGGAGTTATTTAGGACACATTCTGCTACATAATTCCCAGTGCAATGTCCTTGCCTATATGGATGGATCTGGAGAAGCAGTTCAGGGAATATCAGGCTTCAAACCCATGCACAGCATGTTTTCCTCCTAAAGTAATCTCTCACTCTTCTTTTCCTTATATAATTTTTCCCATGTTCTAAACTAGTCATTATTCTCCCTGTTATGCTACTGATACTGGGTGAATATGAGAGGTGCCCAGGAACCCAAACTGTTAAGGGAAAAATTCATGTTGCCTGTTCTAGGGGTTCATGCCACCTGTATGCATAAAAGCAAAGTAATCATACTCTAGTGTGCTCAAAGTTTTGTAATCAGTGGGATGTTCAAAGGAGGGGCGACGAAGAAGAAGAATAGGGTAAGAGAAGGATTTTAAAATATGGACTCCTTATCAAACATCCTGTCACACATCCCCCCATGGTTACCAGTTCAGCCAAACAGGCAGGGCCCAGTGCTGAATAACCAAGGCCCAAAAGCAAAGCTGCTAGGAGAACAAATGCAAGGCACCTCCCGACAAGTTTAGACAGGGCCCAAAAGGCTGGGAGAGAAGGAAAGAGCCAAGATTCAGAATGTACCACACAAATTTTATCGACCAGAGGATCAAGATAGCAGCTGTCATTGAGACCCAATCCAAAACACTAAAACCACAAAGAGCAAAAACCAGGAGAAGCCTACATGCCTTTCATTTCCTCTCCCCTTTCCACCAAATGACCATGCTGTTACTTCCTCCTTCCATACGCCCCCCGCCCCCATTCAACTGGGGGAGGGATGACCTCAGAAGAAGGTCTTTTCCAGGGTTACAGTGTATGCAAAGGAAATAGCAATTAGTCACTAGGCATTGTCCATGGATGACCAATGTAGCAAAGTCCTCCATTTCTAGAAAATAGTCAATCAGTCCAAGCCAAAAAACCAAACCAAACAAACAAACAAAAAATGGAGAAATTAAACAAATAGCAAAAAGGAGCAAAGGAGAGAAATACAAACTCCCAATCAACCTCTAAAATCACACACTCTCCTTTGGGCACCAGTTCTGGCAACAGGCAAGGTCCAAGAGCAGAAGTACCGAGAAAATGAGTCCAAGGCATCTTCCAGCAGGAAATACAAGTGCAAAAGTGACTGCCCATGAACATGGTGGTTCTGGAATGTATCCTTGATGCTCCCCAAGCGATTTAGTCAAATCAAAGTGCTTTCCTAAAACAAACCTTCCTTGTTAGTCATCAATGATAAAACTAATCCAAAAACTCAAATGGCAAATATGCTTCAAATGGTGTAGAAAAATGATTCCCAATAGTGACCACTTCAAATTTATTGCAGTTAAAAGTTCTCTCTCTCTCTTTTTTTTTTTTTTTTGATCCAGGCATTGCAAAGCCAACCTAGTGCCAGCAAGCACAGGACAGGTTCATTGTGGATTTGGGCAGATGGATAAAGGAGAGTCCTGGAGCCCTCAGTGGATTTTTCAGGCTTTAAAACTCTCTCAGGGAACCAGGTACACAGGCACACTACACAGAGAGACTGGCATTCAAGGAGGCGGGCACAGGATCAGGTAGGGGGTGTTAGGAGGTAGGCAGGCAACCGAGTCTCCCAGCTCCCCCACGAATCTTTAGCCTCTTTCTCTGGGCTCGCTCTCTCTCTGGGCTCTCTCTCTCTTGTGCTGTCTTGTGGGCTCACCTCTTCTGCTGTCTGAGTGATGCCGCCCTTCTAGTCCTGGCCTCCCAGCTCAGGTGTGCGCCTACACACGCCCACACCCAGGCTCCAGGTGTCCACAATCAAGCACGCATACCCTGAGCCCACACTCTCAAGCGCGTTCTGCATTAACACAATCAGGGCCGCAGGTGATGATAGCCACAGAGGCTAGTGGCATAAAAAGCCTGATTAATTCACTTACCCTACACCCAGTCACTCCAAAAAATTTATTAGGACCGCAATCACCAGTTATCTCTCAATTAGGAGACTTCATCTGCCTTATTTGATTTCTACTCCCAAACATGACTTCTAATTTGAATCAATGAACCATTGTCAGCATCAGCCTGAATTGCAAAAATCACCTTCGATTCATTAGGACCTATCTCCTGCCTATTGATGCATCCTCAAGCCAGCAGAGATAAAGGAACAGTAGCAATAACCCAGGAAGACTCATAGCCTTACTCACCATGTCAGGATTTTCAGTGTTGGTTAGGAAGTCAATCCTGGTGTATCCAACAACAGAAGCTGAAAGAGCAAAAGTCAAAATGCAAATCAAGTCCCCCAAAATAGAAAAGGATGACAGCAGAGGTCATGAAATCTTGTCTTGTGCTTGGTGGTGATACAGGGCAGCAAGAAGCACTAAAACTGGCTAAGGACACTGCCCAAATAGTTTATGATTCACTGTCTGAGTTCTTCACCTGCACGCACAATTGCAAGACTACTCAGGTTCAGAGAACAAAAATAATGGGATTTAACAAGCCAGGGAAAATCAAAGAGTTACTTAGGTCAAAAAATGGCCATTTACCTCACTTGAAGCAGTGTCTAATGTTTTAAAGTCCTAAACACAAAGCTCCCAAGATGGCTTCTTCCCACCGAGGGCCTGGAGCACGTGGCAGCCAGACCGTAGGCCGGGATCCAACTCAGGAAGATAGCAGAAGACACCACAGGAGATGCTCCCAAAGCTGTCAAGATGCCCCAGCTCAGGATCAGACAAGTGACTCTCAAACAACAGCTGCAGCAGCCAAAACATCGCTCAGGGAGCTCAGAGAGGTGCCCAGCCCGGGGTCTTCACCTTCCCTGCCAGGCTAAAAGCAACAAAACCCGGAACAGTTTCAGTTGCTCAGCTACTTACAAAGCCTCTGAACTTTTCCTCTCTGAGGTTGGTTGTTGGAAGCCTCTCCACATTCTTCAGAGGCCTGCAAATGCCTTCTGGAAGATCGGCGTGGTGGGGGCAGAAATCACTGACCCCAGAATCGCTGAAAATCTGAAAACGCTGAAATCCCGAACACTGAGTCCTGAACACTGAATGCTGGGGGCTGCTTCTGCAGTCCCATATATTTCTTATCAGAGTCTCCACCCTCCCCCCCAATACTTTTGTTCACATTTTCCCTGGGGCTATCCATCCTCACCAGCATCCCCCTCTGGGGGCACCACCGTAACAGTCTTTGGCTTTAGCCAACGGTTCCAGCGATACCATACCAAAGACAGTTATCAAAACCTGGTGTGTCTGCCTTATGCAAAAACATGTCACAAGTAGGTGCTCAGGAGGGGATGGGTGATTTTGGAGATTGATAGGGAATCCGTATTTCGAAATCCTTCTCTTCTTTACTTCTCTCTCCCTCCCCTTCTTCCACCCTCCCGTTTCTCTTTCCTCCCAGCCCTTTCAACTTTCTATTGATTAAAAAAATCTTTGAGTACACTAGAGTATGGTTACTTTGGCTTTAATGCATGTGGGTGGCATGAACCCCTTAAAAATGCAATATGTTTTTTTCTCCTTAACAGTTTAGGGTCCCTGGGAACCCCTCATTTTCACCCAATATCATTAACATCACTCTCATCACCACCAATATCAACATCAGCAGCAGGAGCAGCAGCTATGAAGAGGGCAAGAGGAGGCTATCAAGATCTTCTAGTGTAGGTAGAAGGAAACTCAGGTCTTTTCTATCAATGACTTAGGAAAGCTTTCCTGCAGAAACATATATTTCATAAACTTCTAGAATACATGTGTGAACAGACATGTTTATTGTGTGCCTCTATATGTCAGGCTTTTTGCTAAGTGTTTTCAAATACCTTAACTCATGAGCTTCTCAGGGGTTCTCTTTAGGTAGAGGTTATGATGTGGGCTTATTTACAGATGAAGAGATTGTGGTTTTGACAAGACTCAATAAATTTCCCAGTATCGTATCAGTAAGGGACAGATTCCAAGTCCAGTGCTTTTTACTACAACACAAATTATCTTCTTTTCCTTTTCTTGGGTTGTGAGAGTGGGGAAGTGAGGTATACTCTGAGGCATTGAATTTTATATGAAGAGGAGTCCTTTAAAATAATAGATGTAATCATGTCCAAGAAGACCAGAGTTTCTAGGGCTAGTTGCGTTCAGTCAGTCTGAGTTTCTTCACTCTGGGACTATAGTTCCAACTATGAGACTACATTGCAATTTCCAGCAGTGCACTTTTGGCACTACTAACACTTCCTACATAAATAAGATCTATGGTTCTTATTTATATTTCCAAGAAAGCTCACATTGCACAGGATGCTCTGGCAGTGCCCAACCCATGGAAGCCCAGCACCCACGTCACATTCCATACATTATACACACAACTGCAGTGTCACCCAGACTCACAGCCGCGTGGTGGAGAAATGAATTTCACTGTGAGAGCCTGTTTGAGGACTGCTGTCTCTGTCCACGGTCTTGTCCTGAGTCTGGACACACTTCTCCACCACTCGCACCTGCGTTCCCACCTTGCTCAGGCCCTCCTCGGCACTGCCAGGCCCAAGCATCTTTGTCCTGTGACTTCATCTGGGGCTTCTCCAGTGGCACTTGGTAGCTGAAGATGGAAATAGTTCTCTCCAGATCTCAGTTCCCTAACTTTGAGTCACTCACCCCGTCCCAGCATGTTTGAAAAGCTCATCCTGAGAGAGAAAGTACTCAGTGAGCCTCTGCCTAAGTTGGTTTTGAGCAAAGCAGCCAAGGAAGCTGAAAATGCTGGCAAATGGGGACAGGACACTCCAGACACACTGACTGAACCAACATTTTGCTTATTTGGCCTTTGATGAAACTGCTCAATTGTTGAAACTCAGCTCTATCTCGATCGTACAGTAAGGTCAACCAACAGGCTGTTTGTTTCAAGGAAGGGACTGTCTGCAGCGGGACAGGTTATCATGAACAAATAAAATGATGTATGCTACTCATAATAGAATATGCATAATAAATTTTTAAATCAAGGCATCATAAATGTTCATCACTGCCACTACTAGAACCCTAAGAGTTACTGCCTCATTTTTTACTTATCTAGTATGCGGCCTTAACCTCTATGTTATACATTTATAGTGCAGAGAATAAGAACGCAACAGCGTAATTTCCCAGCGTTCCAAAGCCTACTTTTTTGGCCTTATTCAACCCCTCCAAATTTGGCTTGCTCCCTGCAGACTGACTCCATCCACGCTTCAGCCTTGACTCCAGTTACATTAGCCATGTCACTGATTCCAAAATACAGGACTCACCATCCCACCTTCACACTCCCTCAGTTGATACTCTTCACCATGCTCAATATGCCTTCCTCCTCACTGCCTACCATAGTCCTAGTCCTTTTCCAGGGAACCCTAAAGTATTTTGGTATCCTGATCAAAGAGGCTTTCCTATTTTTGCCTCTTAGCTATCATTCTTCACAGCTGGAGAATATTTCCTGTGTTTTCACAGGCTCATTTAAGGTAGACTATGTCTTTAATTTTCTCCTTCTGAAGCCCAAAACCAAATACTAGCTGAATAACTCATAGAATAAAGATTCTTTTGCTTTCCCAAGAGCTGCTGAAGGGGGGAAAAGGGAAACATCTATCTATTGTCAAGAGGGAGAGAGCTATAATTCCCTAATGCTATTTAGGAAAAAAGAAGGAAGCATTGAAGTAGTTTGTTAATTCCATTACATTTAATGGGAACCCTCAAAATACTGGGTGCTGCTCCCAAACAAGAGAAACAGCCAATGCTTGTCAATTCATTGACCTTTCAAGTCTGGACATGCTGAGTTCCTTTGGGCCATTCTTTGGAATTTACCAGAGAAAGGTGCCATAATGTCCCAGTTGGAGGTCATTATTATGATTGTTACATAGTCTCTGACTTTAATAGGGGTACATTATATGAAAAAGAATATGGTATTTTCCTCCCTTATATATGCATATGATACTGTGATAATTTTATTCTGTCATTCACATTACTTCATCCCTCTGGGCTAAGGTAGAACATAAATTTGAGCAAGAAAATGTACCATGCCTGTCCTCAGCATGATAAAAAGAAACGTTCTGGATCCAGTTCAGGATGGCAGCATCTTTTATGTCCCCCAAATTTCCAGACATTATAACTCCATTCAATGCGAAAAGGCTGTGTTGTGAGACTGTTAGGGAGTATGGAAAGCTTAAAGCCATACCAGGTGTCACTGTAGTTCTTTACTGTGCTCTTGAAAAGATCATCTAATAGTTAACCAAGTGACACTAAACCCAGGGAGTTATGTTGCTTTGAGTGAAACCAGAATACCCCTTGGACAGCACAGATCGACACAGACTATGGCAGAGGAGAGAAGACACAAAGGAGTATCCTTCATGGAAGAGGAGGTGGGTGGAGAGAAGCACCTGGAGACTTCATTTTGGGGTAAGTGGCACAGACAGCAGGAGATCAGCCAGTGGCCCTGGGGAGGGGAGAGCTGAATGGTGTGGAAGCATACATCCTTGACTGGGGGAAAATCATGTAGAGGAGCTGGGGTGCTGCCCACTCCACGCAGGTTGGGTCCCCAGTAAAAGGAATAAAGACAGTGTGCTGGACTGCACTTCCCCTCCCCTCCACCCCTCAAAACTGGTACTGACCTCTGGAAATACACTGACAATACTGGAGAGTCTCTCAAGTCTGAAACTCCAGAGAGAGAGGGATATTTGTGGTGCCACAAACACAAGCCAAACTTTCTCTCCCAGTACATTTGCACCAGCAACTGGACCACTCTAAGACCCTCTCCTACCCTATGACTTAGCAACTGCCAAAATAGGTTTCAGTACCTACAGAAGCCAATAAAGATAAAAAATGAAACTATAGCATCACATTCTAGAAAAGTAAAAGTAATACCATTCTCTAAGTTACTGATAGTTTTAAAAAAATAGGGAAAATGGGGCCCAGAAGGATGGTTACCACAAAGGTTAGTGAGAAGAAGAAGGGCTATACTGCCATTAATGAGGTAGTTACCAGAGAATCCACCATCAACATTCACAAGCACATCCTTGGAGTGGGCTCCAAGAAGTGTGCCCCATGAGCACTAAAAGAATCTGGAAATTTGCAGTGAAGGAAATGGGTACTCCAGATGTGCACAATGACACCAGGCTTAACAAAGCTGTCTGGGCTGAAGGAATAAGGGATGTCCCATACTGTATATTTGTGACATTGTGCAGGAAACTAATGAAGATGACAATTCACCAAACAAGCTGTATATATTGGTTACCTATGTACCTGTCATGACTTACAAAAAATCTATAAACAGTCAATGTGGATGAGAACTAACCACTGACTATAGAATAAAGTTATAAAACTGCCCCAAAATATGGAAATCTAAATCAGTAAGATGAAGGGGAAAATATAACTCATGGTACCTTTATACCCCAAGGGAATATGACATGGCAAAGAAAGCACAACTCTCCAGAATCCAACCACAAAGACATAGATAAAAGAATACTCAGAAAGCAAGTTGAAGAAATTCAGAAAAACAATTGAATGACTTGAGAAATATGATTAATAAACATAAAATAGAAATGAAAACTTTAAACTAGAAAATAACAGATTCAGCCTGTAAAAACTCAATAAATGAAATAAAAAAAATCTAGAGAAAGCTATGAAAGGAGGCTAGACCAATGAAAGATTGAATCAGTGACCTTGGAGAGAGTAATGTATGAAGGGGCCGGGTGAAAGAAGAAAGAGAAATAAAAAAAAAAAAATGGAGACAGACTTCTAAACTACCTGACTCCATCAGAAAAGGCAACATAAGTATGATGAGTCTCCAAGAAGGGAGAGGAGGAGACAGAGTTTATTCAAAGAAACAACAGAGAAAGCCTTCCTACACACCTGTGGAAGGAGCTAAAAATACAAGTTCAGAGCTAAGAGAATACCTGGTTATCCAAGAACAATGAGACTTACACCAAGACACAGTAGTGAAACTACCAAGAGTTTAAGACAAAGAAGGATATTGAATGACTCTCAGATATGAGGGAGAAATCAAGACCTTCCCAGGCAAAAGAGTTGAAGGAGTTTGCCAAACTAGACTTCCCCTGTATGAGCTCTATGGAACAATATCAAGAGAAATAACATCAGCATCATAGGGGTCCCAGAAGAAGATGAGAGAAAGGGGAAGAAACTTTATTTAAAGAAACAATAGTCAAGAATCTCCCTAACTTGGGAAAGGAAACAGGCACCCTGATCCAAGAGGTCGAAAAAGCTCCAGACAAAAAAATCCAAAGAGACATACTCCAAGACACATTGTAATTCAGTGCTGAAGACTAATTATAAAGAATTAATGGTAAAAGTATGCAGAGAAAAATAAATTATACACAAGGGAACCCCTCTAAAATTATCTGTGGATTTCTTGGTGGAAAGCTTTCAGACCAGAACAGAATGATATGGTATATTTAAAGTCCTGAAAGAAAAGGACCAGTAAACCAAAAGCTGGTTCTCTGAAAAAAAAAAAAATCAACAAAACAGAGAAAACTTTAGCTATATTCACTAAGAAAACAGGGAGAAAAACATAATATTTATTATTTTATTTAGAATCAGAAATGAAAGAGGAGACATTATAACACACATTAGAAATATAAAGGATCATGACAGTGCTACAATCATTTATATGCCAGCAAATTGAATAACCTAGAATAAATGGACAAATTCTTAGAAATCTATATCCTTCTGAGAATGAATCAGGAAGAAATAGAAAACCTGGGAAGACCAAACATAAGCAAGGAAATTAAAACAGTAATCAAAAGTCTCCCAATAAACAAAATTCCAGGCCTAGAAAGTTTCACTAGTGAGTTCTACAAAACCTTTAAAGATGAACTAATACCTATCCTTTGCAAACTCTCCCCCCAAATAGAGAAGGAGTGAATGCTTCTAAACACATTTTATGAGGCCAATATCACGTTGATATGAAAACCTGAAAGACATTAAAAAGAAAATTACAGATCAATATCTCTGATGAAAGCAATACACACATCCAATGCATTCCCTATCAAAGTTCCAAATGGCATTCTTCAAAGAAAAAGAACAAACATTAGAAATTTATATGGAACCATAAAAGAACCCAAATGATCAAAGCAGTTCTGACAAAAAAGTAGAAGAATGGCGGTATCACACTCCCAGATGTCAAACTATACTACAAAGCATAGTAATCAAAATAGTATGGCACTTGGGAAAAAAAATAGACATACAGACCAATGGAATAGAATCGAAAGCCGAGAAAGAAACCCACACATATGGACACTCATTTTATGACAAAAGAGCTAAGAATACACACTGGAGAAAGAATAGTCTCTTCAACAAATGGTTTTGGGAATACTGGACTGCCATATACAAAAGAATGACACTTCATCACCATCTCACACCTTACACAAAAACTAACTCAAAATGGATTAAAGACTTAAATTAATATCCCAAACCATAAAATACGTTGAAGATAACAAAGACAAATACTCCATGACACTGGTTTCAGTGTTGTCTTTGAGGACTCATCTCCCATCGCAAGAGAACTAAAAGTAAATACAAACAAAAGGGATTGCATCAAACTAAAAGCTTCTGCACAATGAGACTATCAGTAAAACAAAAAGACACCAACTGAATGAAAGAAATATTTACACATCATACATCTGACAAAGGACTGATATCCACAATATATGAAGAATTCATATAAATCAACAAAAAGAGCCCAATTAAATAGACACTTCTCCAAAGAAAACTTAACCAAAAGGCACATGATAGCCAAAAGGCACATGAAAATAATGCTCATCATCACTTATCATCAGAGAAACGCAAATCAAAACAAAAAATGACATATCATCTATTATCTGTGAGAATGGCCCATATTAAAAAAAAAACAGAGGCAAAACGTGTTAATGAGGATGTGGAGAAAAAAAATGAACCCCGTTCACCTGGTTCAGCTCCTATGGAAAACAGTATGGAGATTCCTCAAAATATTAAAAATAGATATACCATATGACCCTACAGTTCACTCCTAGGTATCTACCCAAAGAATGTAAAATTACTACTTTGAAGTGATATATGCACTCCAGTGTGCATTGAAGCACTATTTATAATAGCCAAAGTATGGAAACAATCTACATGCCCAAGAACAGATGAATGTATTAGAAAAATGTGGTATATAGACTGGAAATCTCCCTAGCTAAAATAAAAAAAAAAGGAAAAACAAAGAAATACTCTTGCTATTTGCAACAACATGTGCAAAATTGATGCTACAAGACAGGGGGGAAGGAGGGAAGAGAAAGTGGAGAAGGGTCATGAAGGGGTCACAGTAGACTAAGGTAAAGGGCTGTGGGTGCTTTGGTGGGTGTGGTATGGCAACATGCATCTGAGGAGGTGTGATCCTTTGCCTCTGAATCACACACAGTGCTGTAAACCAGTGTTACCTCAATAAAAAGTAACACACTCAAATCTATTAACATAACATAGTACATCAACAAAAGAAAAGACAAAAATCATACAGTCAAATCAATAGGTGCAGAAAAATCATTTAATAAGACATAACACCCATTTATGATAAAAAAATGGGTAAAGAAGGAACATACCTCAACATTACATATTCCATATACTGTAAACCCAGAACAAATATCACACTCAATGGTGAAAAAATGAAATTTCATCTAAGATCAGGAATAAAACAAGGATGTTTGCCTTCATCACCTCTATTTAAAGGAGTATTAGAGTTGTTAACCAGAGCAATTAGATAACAAGAAATGAGAGTAATTCAGATTGGAAGGGTGTGAAATTATCCTTATTTGTATATGATATAAGTAGACAACCCTAAAGACCCCACCACAAAAAACTATTAGAAATATTAATTGAATACAGTAAAGTAGTAGGCTACAACATTAGTACACAAAATCTGTTACATCCATATATGCAAATAATGCAAAAAGAAAACAAAACTAAGCAAATCATCCCAATTGCAATCACTTTAAAAGAATTTGACACCTACTAATAAATTTAACAAAGGAGGTGGTCTAAGATTGTAAGAACCTATTAAAAGAAATAACAAGACACAAAGTGATGGAAAGATATCCCATATTCATGGATGGAAAGAATTAATATAGTCAAAACGACTATTCTACCAAAAGCAATATATAGATTAAATGCCATTCCTATCAAAATTCCAATAACTTTTTTCAAGGAGATAGAACAAAAAATAGTCAAATTTGCTTTTCTTCTTTGGAGAAGTGCCTTTTGAGCTCTTCTAATGGCCAACAGATACATGAAAAAATGCTCAACATCACTTATAATCAAGGAAATGCAAATCAAAACCACTATGAGATACCACCTCACACCTGAGAGGATGGCACACATTAAAAATACAAGCAACAACAAATGCTGGAAAGGATGTGGAGAAAAAGGAACTCTTCTACACTGCTGGTGGGAATGTGAACTGGTCCAACCA
>PVIJ01024418.1:0-12331 GCA_004024925.1 Scalopus aquaticus
ATGGATCTTCCCTACAACCCAGTAACTACAACTAAGGAAACTTGCATTTCTGTATTTATTGCTGCGCTATTTATAATAACCAGATTATAGCAACACCTAAGTGCCCAAAGCAGATGAATGGATCAAGAAGAGGTTGTATATATACATAATAGAATACTACTTAACTATCAAAAGAGATAAACATGCCTTTTGCAGCAATATGGATGGAGCTGGAAGGGATTATGCTACATGAAATAAGCCAAAAGGAGAAAGATAAATGCCAGATGGTGTCACTAATATATGGAAGACAGAGAAGCCAAACCGGGGGTCAGATAAAGATAAGCTTAAAAACTAACCCTTGAAAGCTGACTATATGGAACTGATGCATCCAAAGTAGGGAGGAGCATAGGTGTGAGAAGTCGGGTAAGAACAAAAAGGAAGGGAAGTACAATGGAGATGGTGGTATACTATCTGATATTCCCACAATTAGAATTAAATAAATCATGCAATTTAAGAACGGATCAAAGACCTAAGTCCGGAACTATAAAATAGCTAAAAGCGAATTTTAGAAAAATCATGACCTCGGGGCAGAAATTTCTTAAATGTGACACCCAAAAAAATGAGGTACACACAATTGAACTTCATCAAAATTTAAAACTTCAAAAGACATTTTATGAGAGTTAAAACACACAGGTCAGGAGAATACTTTGCCAAGACACATCTTGGTAAAAGACTTGTATCTAGAATATTAAAGGAATTTTCAAAACTCACTAATAGTAAGAAAACAGACAAAGCTATTTTTTTAAAAGTGAGCATGACAGACATTTCACTCAAAGGAAATAAATGGATAGCTAATAAACACAGTATCAGTCGAGAAAGGACATGCAAATTAAAACCACAGTATCTGTTAAAAATGACTGAACTTTAGCTCTGTATCAGAGATTGGCAGGCATATGGAAGAACTGTAACAGTGTCGTACTAGTTGTGGGAATGTAAGCTAGTTGTACTTTGGAAACAGGCATTTTCTTAAAAAGTTAAACCTCTGACTAGCATGTGATTCACCATACCACTCTTGAGTATTTATGTTTGTATGTTTTTACAAACATTGTATATAAATGTTCATAGCCAAAAACAAACACTAATTTTCTATTCTCTTTCTTCCCTGCTCAAGACAACCATCATTTCTGTATCTATAAGTTAAACTACTCTACATAACAAGTGGAATCACATAGTACTTATCCTCCTGGTTACTGTTTCATTTGGCAAAATGTCTTTAACATTCATCCACTTCATAGGTCAGAATTTTATTCCATTTTTAGGGCTGAATAATATTCCTCTGTGTGTGTGTGTGTGTGTGTGTGTGTGTGTGTGTGTAAAACCACATTTTGTTTATTCATCTGTCAATGAACATATGTTGCTTCTGCCTTTTGACTATTGTGAATAATGCTGCTATGAATATGATGCACAAGCATATATTTGTATCCCTGGTTTAAATTCTTTTTTTAAAGATTTATTTATTTATGCATATAAGGTCTAGGGTGTAGGCCAGAGGTGTGAGGGGGCAAGAGGATTCACTAGAGACAGAGTGGGGAGCAGAACAGGCAGATTGACTGAAATACACTGCTAAGGGAAGCAGTGGGCAAGACAGGAGAGGTTTGCTGCCTGTCAGCTCCCTGACTGGGGATTGAACTTGTAGCTGCAGTGACTGCTGATAGCTTCATAGTGCTGAGACTTAACCCCTTGTGCCACCAGGGAGGTCCCTGTTTTAAATTCTTTTGAGTATACAACCGAAAGTAGAATTGCTAGGTCATACAGCAATTCCATTTTTAGTTTTCTGGGAAAATACCATGCTGTTTTCAATGCAGTAAACCACTTTACTTTTTCACGAGCAGTGTACAGGTATTTCAGCACATCCTTGCCAATACTTAATTCATCCTAATAGATGTGAAGTAGTATATTACTGTGATTTGGGTTTGCATTTCTGTGATGATTAATGATTTTGAGCATCTCTTCATGTGTTTGTTGACCATCTGAAAATCTTTTTTTGCATTAATCTGTTCGAGTCCTTTGCTCATTTGTTTTAAATCAGGTTGGTTTTTATTGTTGAGTTTTACAAGCTCTCTTGTGTATCTTGGATATTAATCCCTTATGAGAGAGAAGGTTTGCACTATTTTCTCCTATGAGCTGTCTTTTATACTTGTTGATAGGGTCCTTTTATGTACAACATTTTTAATTTTGGTGAGGTCCAATTCATCTGTGTTTTTTTTTTGTTCCTTCCTTCAGTGTGATATTCAAGAATGTTTTCCCTTACTTTCTAAGAGCTTTATAGTTTTAGCCCTTTTTTTTTAATAATATGCTATGAATGATCTGATGCATACTCTAGTTTAAAAAAGTTACTGCTTTTAGCCATACCGTTGTTGCAGTATGTTTAGTGCAGCTGCTTAAGATTCCATGACTGGAAAATAGTGTTAGCCAGAATAGGACTATATCCATTTTAGGAACTGGAATATTTGAGAAAGCTGTAGTGTCAGAAACTTTATTAGCTTTATAGTTCATCCTTGTCTAAATTAATTTGTTAAATTCTCTTTAAAGTCACTTACTAGCCAAAGATAGGTAGTCAATCCTATGCCTGATTTATGAAATGACAGGGAGTGGGGCTGGGGTGAATGTAAAATAAAAAAAGTCTGTAAAGTAAGGTACAGAGCAAAGGTTGGCCTTGTTATGTATGCCTCTTGCAGGCCTGTGTCTTTACCAAGCAGTTTGTAATTTTCACTATGATTTCTCAATTTGATCTTTTCTCCTAGAATACAAGTGTATTGGGAAGTAAGGTTTGAGACACACCAACAAGAAAGTTCCCCATCACATTTTCATCTAAAACTGCTTTTAAGAGGCTCTGTATTAATGTTTGTACAAAAACTCTAGATGTCAATCATAAGATTCAATTGACAAGATGAGAGATACCTAAGCATTCTGGAACTAAGTGGTTGGGTGAAATGTGCTTTGATATATATGTCATTCCTGTGACAGGTTTTTTTCTGTCCTCTGTTCCTAGGCCTCTCAAATATCAGATGTGACCAGCCAGGACCTTCATGCCCAAGCTCAAGAACACCTGCAACACTACTTTATGGGCAGGGCCCTTGAAGAGAGAGCGCAGCAGCACAGAGAAGCTCTGATGGCACAGATCAGCACCAGTATTGAACAGTTAATGAGTATGTGCTCATTCCACTTTCATTTCTTAAAAGGAACAACCTGTTTACAATTTTGTAATATCCAAAATCTTTGGAAGAGGAACCCCATTTAGTGGTATGATAGCCTGTCTCCTTTCCTCAGAAGTTTCTGCATCTAGATCATACCAACACATAGTATTTTCAAATGATACAGATCCTATAACATCCTTCTTGACTGCTCTCCTTGTCTTGATATCACTCTTATTTATCAGCTTAAAGTTATGTACTTTAAAGATGCTGAATTCTGCTATCCAGATTCTGTTATATAGTCTCAAAGGTTTTGATCATATTTTAGAAGTAGATTATGACAGTATTTACAGTGCTGTTCTGTAATTTTTAATGAAGTGCTTTCACAAAAGAAAAAAACCAAAAAAACCTCATCTGCCCTTCACAACCACTAGGGCATTTAATGAGAGATCACATCCATGAGAGTCATAGTGTTTCCAACAGTCTCAGAAACACTACCAGGGTTCCTCAATTTAATGCCATTGCTTGTGATTTTTGTTTGTTTAATTAAATATGTCACTGTAACTCAGCCTCTCATTTACTCGATGAGGTTATACTATTTGTCAATTTTTTTTTTAAAGATTTTATTTATTTATACATACAAGCTGGGGTACAGGCCAGAGGTGCGGGGCGGCGAGAGGGTTCACCAGGGACAGAGTGGGAAGCAGAACAGGCAGATCAGAAATACACTGCTGAGGGGAGCAGCGGGCGAGGCAGGAGAGGTCTGCCGCACCATGTGGGATTCTCCCCGGCCGGGCATCAAACTCGCATCGCTGCTGCCGACAGCTCCACAGCGCAGCGCTTAACCACTGCGCCACCAGGGAGGCCCTATTTGTCAATTTTCAATTCTCTGGATAAACCATCAAAAAAAAATCTACGACTTTTTTATTCTTTTAAACACATAATTGTGGGGGTGGGGAAACAGTTGCTGCCAGGCACAGTTAGACTTTCGAATAGTCTTACAACATCTACAGCTAATGGTGGTAATAGATTCACAGTGGAAACCCCATCCTTGCCTACTATAATAGAGTTCCAACTCTCTGGTTTGCAAATTCCTGCTTTTTTGGTATAAAACTCTTTCACTCAACTGTTTATTTTCTGTTTACTGCAGAGGCACCGAGTTTGAAGGAGGCAGAAGGGCAAGAACCTGCGCTCTTCCTAAGTAGATCCAGGCCTGTGGCCGCTAAGGCCAAGCTGACTCATCTCACCACCCTGAAGCATATACAAGCGCCCTGGTGGAAGAAGCTTGGGGAAGAAACAGTAGATGACATTGATATCTCTAAGGATGAACTTAATGTAGAATTAGAAACTTTGTTTATTGGAGGAACCAAACCCCCTTAGGGAGTTACCTCAAGAAATGACACAAATCCTCTATTTCATGAGATTATATTGGTTCTGCCTCTGATATACCAGTAGCCAAGAGCTATCTTAACTCATGGTTTTCTACAGTTTCCCCTCCAAACGAGACTTGCAGGCAATAAGCAGAGTTACCGTCTACCTCTATTTCAGTACTTCTCTTTTCTCCACACTCCCTCCCTGTCCTCACATATAAATTGGTGTGGCTTTTATTGTGAAACTAAACTCAGCATGGCATTCTAGAGAGTGTGATAGTTCTTTTTTCCTGCTGTTTTCAACTTAACATGTTTTCTAAATAAATATTTTCAACAATTGATCTGAAAAACTTGTCAGGATTACTTCAACTTTTCACATTTATTATTTAATATTACTGTTTTTCCATTTCTGTGTTGAGGTAAAGAAATGGTCAGTTGAAGGATATTTCGCTATATTCTACAAAAGTCATTGAGTGAATTTTCTATCTTGTTATTTCTAAAAGAAACTACATTTTGAAATCCTCCTGAGATTCATTGCAAGAAAATTGTTCCAGGTAAAGTTACATTATTTCTATTAAACTATGAGAATTGTAAGCATTCTATTTCCCTTTTTGTCTTCCAAGAACCTCAGAGCTAAATATAATGCTTATTTTTTTTAATCCAGGTACCTGTGTGATTTTTTTTGTTCCAACCTAATAATTTCTGATTGTCATATTTATCTTTGTGTTTTAATACCAGAAATCACCTCTCTTTCTACTTGCAGCAATAGTAATTTAAATTAAAAACAATTAAATCATGTACTCCATAAAAGTACCTGAAGGGTACTTTTCTGTATAAATAAATATCAGTATTTCTAGATGGGAAGAGCAAAGTTACCTATTCTCTCAAAATTAAGTTTAGTAAAATTCTAGTCAAAATTATAATTGTTGTGTTAGTCTCATAATTGGAAAAAACTAAAAAATGCATCTGTAAGAATAAGCAGGTGGGAGTTCTGATTTCATTTAGAATGTAGAAAGTTAAGTGAAAATGTTGCTCCCACCTTAATAAAAAAAAAGTGCCATTTAGTGTATAAAACTATTTGTTCTTGAGCCTATCAGATACTTGGGGCTTCAAGACAACCGAGTAAGTGGAGATGGGTCTTGGTATCTGTGATGTAAACTATTTCATCCTTAGTAGAGCACTGGAAATAAAGTAGCTGGATAAGAAGAAATAAACTAAAATTTTAAGAAATTCTTACAGGCCAAATATGGGGTACCATGTCAGTTTAGAATTTCTAGGAGCCTCGCATATCTAGGAAATTCAGATTTCAGCAAATACAAGAAAGGTTAAAGGCAGGGCAAGAACATTAAGAGACACCCTTAGTGACACAGGCAAGCATTAGGTGATAGGCTGCTAGTGGGTTACATGCCCAAACCCCATTTGCCTTTCCAAACCTTTTTCTCAGAAACCTTAAGCTGCTAGAGTAGGGTAGTGTAGAGTACTTCCTGGACTCAGACCAAATTCCAGTGCCTGTAAGGGGAAAAAAAAAGCCAAGACTAGAAACCTATCTGCCCCCGAGGAAACATAGGAAAACTCTCACCCCAGACAAACAGAGATTGAGCATTGCTGAGCTCAATCAGGAAGTCATCTTGGGTTCAGAATCCCGACACCAATACAAAGCAGAGCTCTACTTCGACCAAAAGACAAACCACAGATAGAAGACAGTTTGTTATGGGGTAGAAGGGTAGGAAAGCCCCACCCTCAACCTCAGGAAGAAGAGACCTAGTTTAAGATATAACTTCAGTCAGCACCATAGAACATTCATTTCCCGACAACCTAACCTAACCCCAGTAAGCAATAGGAGGTTACTAGTAGGATGAGGGAAAATGCATGGAGAGAGACCTGCACTCTTGTGGCAAGGGCCTGCAGGGATGGGCGAAAGTGTGGAATAGAGTGGGAACACAAAAGCTTCAAGCTTTACAGACCCCACTCCAAGTATAAGTCAACAGCAACTAAAAACAAGGAATTTGAAGTCTATGGTACCTTGAAGATAAGAAAAATACAGTTAAATTAACTAGTTTCACTCAACTCTCCTGCAATCTTAAAATTATTTTTCTTTTAATTTATGACAATTCTCTTTTTTTCTGATTTAATGCTGTTATATTTACTGTATTCAATTAACAAAACTACATAGTCTAGCCCCTATGGGAAACAGTATATAGAGGTTTCTCAAAATACTTAGATGATCCAGTAATTGTGCTTGTTGGCATGTATTCAAAGAATGCGAAAACACTCATTTGAAGGTATATATGCACTCCTATGTTCATTGCAGCAATAGCCAAGTTATGGAAATGACCTAAGGTAGATCAATGCTTTTTAAAAGCCTCTTAGATGATTCTAATTTTCACCCAGGGTTGTTATGAAACTACTACTTGCTGAGTTTTAGTCTGAAAGGATTATCCACAATTTTTGGAAAGGCCATTAAAATGTTCCTCTATTTTGTAATCACCTGTCTATATGCAGTTGGATTTTCTTCAAGAACTTCTAACAAAATCACAGCAAATTAATACAGTAGATATGAGAATTCAATTTTCTAATGCCAGATGCTGCAGCATTTAGCAAAAATTTGTCATTTGTTACTTTAAAGCTTTTATATTGGAAGAGAGTTCTATTTCATAAAACTTTGTTAACATAATCATAAGTTTTTTTAAAAAAATCAGTATTTTTAATATTTCTCTTTTAATCCTAATATGGTAAATATGAAGAGAAACAAATAGTGTTTGTGCTGGAGCCTTTTCATGTTGGATTTTTACCCCAGCTTATTGTTAAATTTTTCAGTAATATTTGAACTGGGTTATATAGAGAGGATCCTGACAAAAGGAAGATGTCTCTGTAGATTTATCTCCAACAGCAAGAAAAAAGAATATAAACATCAAACTAAACAGCTTCTGTACAGCAGAAGAAACTCACTGAAACAAAAAGATACCCTACTGAATGGGAGAAAGTATTTACACACCACACTTCCAACAAGGGACTGTATCAAAGATCTACAAAGAACTCGTACAACAAAGAACCCAATCAAAAAGTGGGCAGAAGAGCTAAATAGACATTTCTCCAGACATTTGTCCAACAGGCACATGGAAAAATGCTCATTATCACTTAACAGGGAAATGCAAATCAAAACCACAATGAGATACCACCTCATACCTATGAGACGGCCATATGATAAAACCTAGAAGTGTTGGCAAGGATGTAGAGCAAAAGGAACACTTTAACACTGTTGGTGGGAATGTAGAGTGGGCTGGCCCTTATGGGAACAGTATGGGGGTTTCTCAAAAGATTGAAAATGGATCTACCGTCTGACCCAACAGTTTCATTACTAGGTATCTACCTAAGGAATGCAAAAACACTAGTAATGGGAAATACGCACCCCTGTGTTCACTGCAGTATTTATAATAGCCAAGCTAAGGAAACAACCTAAGTGCCAAAAATAGAAGAGTGGATCAGGCAGATGTGGTTTATATACACTGAAATACTAAGCTATCAAAAAAACTAAACTTGCTATTTGGGACAATGTGAACAGAGCTGGAAGAGGTTATAGCAAATAAAATGAGAACAAGAAAGAAATGCCAGATGATTTCTCATATATGCAATGGAGAGAAAACAAATGATCAGATAAAGCAAACTAATAACCCTAGAGGGGGAGGGAAAGGGATGAGAGCAAAGTGGGGAGGAAGCACAATGGACTATGGTAGAGAACTGCGGGTGCTTGGATGTTGGGTGTGGTATAGTAATACCTGAAGGGGGACCACCTATACCTCTAAATAAAGTCGTAAACCAATATTGCCTCAATAAAAAAAAAAATTATGCCACATTTCAAAGACTTGAATGTCAGATACTTAACATTTCTTATGACTGCATGTTGAAATACTGTTTAATACATTGAACTGAAATGTTTTATAAAAATATAAGTGGAGAAAAATCTCTAAAACCTTATGTAAGTCTGATAAAGATCAAGGGGAGTTTATTGATCAGGACACACGTAGGACAATTTAGAGACAATTAGGAAGTCTATTGATTTCTCCCAATATATGCTTTAAATGTAAATCTTCAGATTTCCCAGTTATATCATCAAAGGTGGGGTGACTCGATGCTAGAATACTGATGGTGAGGATAAGCTTTAACCATATCCTTGAAAGTACCTGTGAAATATATCAGATGTGTCTTTGATATGTAACTTGAGTTCTGGTGACTTCTTTGTGTGAGTATATGAACTCATTAAATATAGCTGAGGAACTTTTACAGTACTTGGGAGTGCTCCAAAAGAGGAGCCTGCCACATCCCCTAAAATACATGATAAGAACATCTTCAAATCGGCAGACTAGAGATGACCCTACTACAAAACTTTCTGAGAGGTCTGGAATTTATTCTTAGATCTTACACTAAAGTTAAGCTACATCAGTGCCTGGCACGTGGTTTATGCTTAATACATGTTAGGTTAAATAAGAGCTTTGTGATTATACCTCCCAGTGATTTTCTTCAGATTCCTCGTGCCCTTGGCTCTAGGTGCCTCAGGTTGAGAATACCACATTGCTGCACATATGACTACCTTATATATTGTAAGTGCTCAATAATGTCTCAGAAAATAGTATCAGAATTATTGTGGTATAAATGCTGCTTCTCTCTATGGCTTCACCCCCCTATGGAGAAAAATCCCACTTTTCTGAGTCATTCCACATCTATTGCCTACCATGCCATCCAAGGTTTTCTGCCTGGTTCCACATACTCCATGAAGTACTCAGAGTACTGTGAGGAAGATGTTGAAGTTAAAAGAGGCCTTCATCAATTCTCCTGAAGTCTAGCCTACCCTGGGTCTTTGATTTAGAGAGCTCTAGCATCTCTAGCCACAGCCTACATGGAGTTTGAACAGTAATCTCTCCTTCAGCTGTCAGAAGAGCAGCTCCAGTCAGACCATAGCTGAAAGATAACCCTTGCTATCCACAGTCAAAAATACCTAGTTTCTTTGACTCTTCAGCTGTCCCATGTGTCATGGTTCGTGTTGAGACCTGCCCATCTTGGGGCAAGTTTGTGCTGTTTGAGCATACTCACCAAGAGCTAAAGGAAAAGCATTTGAACTTTAACAACCTCTAAAACAAAAAAGTCGTGAAGCAATATTGCCTTGATAAAAAAAAAATTATGGCACATTTCAAAGACTTGAATGTAAGATACAGGAGCAGTAATTGACAAACTCCTGCATCCCTCAGCCAACTGTGATGCCTCTGAGAAGCCTGCAACCAACAAATCTGCTCATTCTACACTTACAGGCACTAGTCAAGAAATGGGCACCAGTGTTAACGGACATCTCCACATTTCCAGAGGATACATGCATGGCTCACTACCTACAAGGGCCAGTGTAAGGTAAATGAAAGAGTCGTCAGGTTTTCTCCCCCTCCCATCAATAATAGACCCTGCAGTCCCACACACAGGCCGGATAGTGGGCACCTGAAGTAGGGTGTGGGCATGTATGAGTGGGCGCACCTGAACCAAGGTTGAGCCTATAAGGCAGCAGCAGCAGCAGCAGAGAATAGGGCGTGGCAGAGATTGGAGGCATACAGTGGAGTATGTGGAGTAGAGTGAAGAACATCATGGGAATAGCTAATAAAACAACAACGATGGCCTCCCTGGTGGCACAGCGGTTAAGCACTGTGCTGTGGAGCTGTCAGTATCAACGACAGGAGTTTGACGCCCGGCCAGGGAGATTCCCACATGCCCCGGCAGACCTCTCCTGCCTCACCCGCTGCTCCCCTCAGCAGTGTGTTTCCATCCATCTGCATGTTCTGCTCCCCACTCTGTCTCTGGTGAACCCTCTCGCCGCCCCATGCCTCTGGCCTGTACCCCGGCTTGTATGCATAAATAAATAAATCTTTAAAAAACAAAAAAAACAAAAAACGAGTCTGCTTGAACCGATGATGAACCTACCCAGTCTGGGGTGGTTGCGGAACAGCCATCCCAGGATTTCAGAAAGATGATCTTTTCCTAGGTTTTGAGTATGAGGTATTTGGAAGACATCCTGGATACTTCCGGTATTTTTGCTGATGCAAGGAAATACAACCAACAAGGACTCAGAGCTTTGCAGGGCAAATATACACATATTTTCATATAAAATTCAAATTTCATAATTTCCTACTCCTAGGGAATCCTGATTAGTGGGATTTCATTTAATGATTATTTTCAGTTACTATTTTTATTAAAAACTTTTGAAATTATTTTTATTGAGGTTAACAGTGGTTTACAACAGTGTATGTGATTTGATAGGTTCATCTTTTCAGATGTATGTTACAACATCATGTCCCGCCACCAACTATAATCTTCCCCCATAGTCCATTGAGGCATCCTCCCCCACTTGTTCCTCTTCTTTCCACCCTCCCCCTCTGGTACCCAGTGACTGTCTTTAAATATAACTCACAGAGGTCAGCTATGTGAAGGGTCAGCACATCATGAGGGAACAGCTTCAGCTGTCAGGCAGTCTGCTGGGCACCTCACCCCGAAACAGCTGCAGCTGATACTCAGCAGCATTCCCTTGCTCACTGATCTCGAGATGAAGCCTGCGAAGGGCCTGAAGAAGACATTCCAAGCCTAGGCTCAAGACAGGCTCTGAAAGGCGGCTTTAGCACTGTGCCTCTCACTGGGCTATTAGTTTTAGTGATCCTATCAGGGGAGCACCATTTGATTGCCCATCCTGGCGTTGCCCTCTTTCTCATCAAAGGCCCTGTGATGCTCCCTTGATAATAGCCTGTCATCTAGTACTTCCATTTTTATAAAGAGTAGTTACAGCTGGAATAAAGTATGAAGAAAAAGAAGTAGTGATGACAAAGATAATCATAATTAAACTAGAGACCTTTGAAAAGGCTCCAGTAACTTGATTATGCTTGTTTTTAAAAATTAACTGGAAGCATACCGTCCGTATGAATTATACAGAAGAGGAAGTATCTGCTCCTTTAAACTCCCAAAAGCATTTGCTTGTAAAACTGTCTGGGCCGAAAAGATTACTTTTCTAAAGATAAATGAACAACTTTGAAAATTTTCTCTAAGGTAAAGCCCTATTAGGATTTTTTTTTAAAGGTTTATTGATTTATGCACACAAGCTGGGGTATAGGCAAGAGGTGTGAGGTGGCGAGAGGGTTCACCAGAGAGAGTGGGGAGCAGAACCTGCAGATTGATGGAAATCACTGCTGAGGGGAGCAGTGGGCAAGGCAGGAGAGGTCAAACTCGGGTCGCTGCTGCCCACAGCTCCACAGTGCAGTGCTTAACCACTGTGCCACCAGGGAGGTGCAGGATTTTCTTTTTTCGAGTCAAATTGAGTAATACACACACCTTTCTTTGGGGTACAGTTTTAATTTCTTTGGAAGAGCTAGTTATAACAGGTTTTGTGAATTCTAGCTGAGGTTTTAGATTTACAGAAAAATTGAGCAGGGCATCTTGCCTTTGTGTAGTACTTCTGTTACAAATGATGTACCAATATTGATACATCACTAACTAACATCCAGAGTTTACTTTGAGTTTCACTTTGTGTTATACAGTTCTATGGGTTTTGATAAATGAATAAATAATGTCCACTATTGCAGTACCATGCAGAATTTTCACTGCCTCAAAAAAAATTCCTGTTCACACCTCCTCTCTAATTCCACTCTGCTTCTCCTCCCAATCCCTGACAACTACTGTTCTTTTTACTGTCTCTATTATTTTGCCTTTTCCATAATGCTGTGTTGTTGGGTCATATCGTATGTAGTCTCTTCAGATTGGTTTCTT
>PVIJ01024419.1:0-12327 GCA_004024925.1 Scalopus aquaticus
GTAGGAGAGGTACAGGGAGGGGGAGGGGGAGGGCGGGGGGGAGGGGACGGCACCAAGGATGAGATGAGGCCCAAGGTCCAGTTTCTGACCTTTACCCTCCTGACCTTTACCCTCGCATCTCATCAGCCCACCACAGCCTGACCGAGACAGGGGCCCTGCGGCGGCGGGACAGGCTTCCGGGACCATTTTTGAAGCGAGAAGGGAAGAAAAGAATATAAACTAATCTTTCCCAAACCATCCTGCATGAACCTTAAACTTTAGTCAACCTTAAAAGAAGCTCAAACATCTAATAAATTGATACAGTTTATAGAAACGAGATAGATTATTAAATAGGAAAATGTTTAGTATGCCTTAAAATTTCAGATCCACCAGTCCACCCACTAGGTAAATGTTTATCTGAAAGTTCAGGGGTAAAGTTAAACAGTTGAAATAAAATGGAATTAAGCCTTAATATTTTGTTTTAGTTGGAGTACAGATGGAAGACAAAAATAATATCTCATAAAACGGAAAGTTTCTATTTTCACCAAAATATTTGGAAACCTCCAGTGGATGTAACTTTTGCAGCTTCAGGAGGGCCCTGGGAGCCGTATCTGGTTATTATTTAAAACATTCGTTCTGCAAAGATACAATCTGTTTCAAAAAGTGTCCTGCCAGCCAGAAACGCCTGCCCAGGGGCTCCGGAGAAACATGTCGCCCCCGTTCCCTTCCTCAGAGACTCCCCGGGGAAGGGGGGCGGCCCCACCTCCCGCCTCCTTCCTGCTTCAGAGGACACAAGCGCCTTCCTTCCGGGGCCTTTTCTGGGTCTTTCTTCCCGCAGTGATTTTATAAGTAATTATCAAAATGACTTCAGCGCGTGCCTTGGGAACTGCAGGGCAAGGCCACTAATTGAGCGGCGGCACAGAAACATCTGCCTTTGTCTCGGTTTTCGGTTGAGAAGAAAGTGCCAGCGACGCAAAGCGTCCGCAGCGGCCCTTCCTGCGCTCTCCGGCCTCTCTCTGCCTCTACAGCAACTCTCGGGAAAGGGCCTGACCATCAGCCCTGCACCCCGGCTTCTGCCTCTCCCCTGCCCCGGCACCCGAAGAGCCTCGCATCTTTGATGTGTTTAAGCTACTGGCCGTTATTCCCATATGGGCGCCAGATCAGTTTTGTTCGTTCTCGGGAGTTCTCGCCCCCGGAGCAGGGTGGGGGCGGGCCAGCACACGGCGTCTGTCCCTGCCCGGCACACGGGCCAGCACGGTACGTTACAGTGGGAAGAATCCCCACTTCAGGGTCCTGGCTCGGCCCCCAAGGCCCCCCATTCCTTCCAGGGCCCCACCCAGGACCCGTAACACCACGCCTCTTACAGAGGCCTCGGTGACCTCATCGCTGGCCACTGGGCACCCCGACTTCCCGACCTCCTGAGTGCTTTGTCCGGGGCTCCGCCGCGGCCTCCAGGCTCACTGGGGCCTCGCTCACCGGGGGGCCTGGCTCCCACTTTCTTCAGGGTCCCTGGGGGCTCATTCACACTGTGCTCCTCAAATTGCTGGGACAAGAAGCGCCACCGTGTTTTCTGCCTCCCAAATACATGATGCGCTTCTGCGTGTCCTTCGCCCCGCCCCCGCTTCCCTCGTCCTCGTCGCCGCCTTCCCTCAGTGACGTCAGCGGGAGCAGAGCCCGGCGGGCCGCAGCTGGACGGGGAGGCCCGGCCGGGCCTGGGACCAGCCAGGGCGCCACGCTCTGTCCAGAGCTCTCAGAGGCGCCACGTGTTTCAGGAGCCCGGGCCTGCCTCCTGGGGGTTCCTGAGAACTCCGGGCGCGCCCAGGGCAGGCTGGAGCGCGGGCAGCCTGGCCACCTCCTCCCGGAAGCCTCTCGGGTTCCGCTCGGCTGCATTACTCATCCTGCTCCCTCCTGCCGGCTGCTCCGGGAGCCAGTGTGTCCCCTCTGTGAGCTCTCCGGACACAGGTCCCAGCCAGTCCGTGAGAAGCGGCCTCTGCAGCGGGGTCCCGGGCATGTCGGGGACAGCGGCCCCGCGGCCTCCGAAAGGAGCCCGGGCTGCCCCCCGGGATGGACGTGAGTTCCGATCATTTCTAAGGATGGAAGTGACTGGGCCGAGCAGGATGGGGGCGCGGGCGCCCTCTGCACCTCCCTCCCTCTGTAGGCAGCCCTCGCTCCTCTCCTGCACTGGGGTTCGCCCTCTGCCCTGCCCAGCCCGTGTGAGCTGGCAGTGGTCGGGCACATGCAGAGAGACCGCGGCCGTCGGGGCTGGACCCCACCCCTGCACTGACCTGGCTTTTGAACACAGACTCCTGAGCGAGAAGACGGCGTCTGGGTGGGTGCAGTCCTTTCCTCCCCAGAGGCCAGTTCCCAAAGGAACGAGACGCCACCCTCAAGCGCCCTTTCCCAGGCGGACACCACGCTCCCGTCTGTGTCTGTCATTCTTCCGGTGAGGACAGCTTCGGGCGACACGATGGGAGCGGGGAGAGGAGCGATCTCCCCTCCAAAAATCCCACTTACACCATGGGGGGAAAGTCTGTCATGTAAACCACGTTCTACTTCACATGCAGGCAGACTGGAAGCTCCACCAGTGGGGGCTCAACACAGCCCCTGGGGGGCCTGCTGGGCTTCGGCGTGGCTGGCATTTAGCACCCCAAGCACGACTTTTACGGTCAAGCGGCCGCAGAGACTGCCGGCTCCATCTCGCTGTAGAACAGCCTCGCTCTTCCGACTTGCTCTCTTTTGGCCTGGACGCAGCTTGTCACGCCCAGCCAGGTCCAGAGACTCTGGGCTTCGGCACATTTGGGATGAGCTGCCACTAACCAAAAAGAAAAGGTCAGTTCCGAGGACTGGGTTTTTGGTTTACGTCTTTTCTTTTGGAAATTTTTACTACCGGAAAGCTTCAGACTCAGTACTTTCTGTCGCTAATGTCGTTTGTCTAGCTCTCCATAGTGTGTCTGTCCTGGGCCATTTGAAAGTAGGCTGGAGAGGAATTCTTCCGCGTGCGCCCTAAGCACAAATGCAGTCTCGTCCACAACCACACCGCAATGATCAAGCAGGAACTTTACACCGGTGCAGCACAGTGATCGGACCGTGGCCTACAGTCAGATGTCTTTGCTGCCCTACGAGTGCATTTAGCCCCAGGAGGGTCTGAGAGTGAGCTCTGCATTTAGCTGTCACATCCTTTTAGTCTCCTTGGATCTCTAGTAACATCTCTGTTTTTCTTTATCATCTTGACCTGAACAATCGTTAAGAACACAGACCACTTACCGCCCTGTTCTTTTGTAATCGGTAAGGAAGCAGCAGTGAGACACCTTACAGCTAGGCAAGTGACCCATTCCTCATCAAACACCATCGATAGTAGCTTTAGCCTCCTCTGCATTTATATCTGGTATTCAATTGCAGGAATGATGTGCCCCCTCTCTGTGCCCCCCACAAAGTTACAATCTGTTACTATCGTTCATTTTGATCCATACTTGACCAGTGCGAGTCCCTTCAGGCTAACTCCTCTCCCGCTTTTGTAGGCAGCAGGGGGACTTATTTTTTTATTCAAGTGGTTCATTTTTGTCTTTTAAATGAAGTGTGTAGGCCGTTTACATGTAGTGTAATTACTGATTGAGAGAAGTATCACTGTACCAACAAGTGTGCTCTGAATGCTTCCTTTGAATTAGCCTAGTGTTGTTTTATGATTCCATCCATCTCCACTGTTGGATTAGCAAGTAGATCATTTTATTTTTCTTAGGCACTGCTCTTAGATCTACAATTTACGTTTTAAGTTTTTAATAGTTACCTTTAAATGATATTTTACCACTTCACATATAGTTTAGGAGCTTTCAAGCAACATCTTTTCATTTTTCATACTCATCCTTCGTGCCACTTCTAGCATAGATTTTACTCCTATATATTATAGACCCAATAATATATTGCTATTATTTTTGCTGTTAACAGTTGACTATCTTTCAAATGTCTTCACACTGACCTACATAGCTGTTATTGTTTGTATGTACTGGTGTTCCACATACTTGTGTGCAGACCCCAGCATTATCTGTTCTCACTTCCTTTTGCCCGAATACTTCCTTTATCATTTCTTATGATATGGGTGTGCTAGTAGTGATTCTCTCAGCTTTTGTTTTGCTAAAAAAACCCAGTTTTTATATCACCATAATTTTGAACGTATATTTACTGAGTGTAAACTGTAGTTTTCTTTCCACGGTTAAAGATGCACTGCTGTCGTCTGTGTGTGGTGAGAAGTCTGCTAACTCTTCATTTTATTTTTCAACCATTGTGTCCCTTTTTTCCTGGCTGTTTTTAAGATTTTCTCTTTTTCGCTTGTTTTCAGCAATTTGACTTATGATGCGGTTTTGTGTGTTTTCTTTGCACTTTTTCTGCCTGGGTTTTGTTAATCTTCATCATTTTCATTAATGATAGACAATTCCTAGTTGCTATTTCTTCAACTACTTTTTCTCTCCCTTCTGCCTCTCTACTTCTTGGACTCAATTACATGTATGTTGGACCATTTGATATTGCCCCACAAGTTACTGATGTTCTGTGCATCTTTTCCTAGTCTTTCTCCCCGCTGTGTCTTTGATTTTGAAATTTCTCTTGCTATGTCTTTAGCTTCAAAGATCTTTTTTTCCTGTGGTCTTATCTGTTGTTAATCCTATTCTGTGTATTTTTCAACTCCTGAAGTTTCCTTGGTATCTTCTTTACAGCTTTCATTCTTTTCTCATCAGCTCATGATTCCCTCTACTTTCCTGAATATACGGAGCATATTTTTAAAAATCACCACTTTAACCTTTATCCTGTAATTCCATCATTTATATGGTTTCTGAATCCACATTTATGGACTGATTTTTCTCCTAGTTAAGGTCATATTTCCCTGTTTCTTTGCTTGCCTGGTAATGTTTGATTGGAAGCTGGATATTGTGATTTGATTGTGTGTTCCTCTAATTAGCACCAGACTCTGGCATGCAGTGGAGTTGCTTAGACGCAGCAGAATCCTTCCAAGATTTGCTCCCACGCTTTAGTAGGTACATCCTGGGCAGCCTTGAGTGCAGGTGAGACCTTTGGAGGGCACTGCACTGCGATGCCCTATGTTTTACAGGGCTCCCATTTGAGTGGGTGAGAACGTGAGCTACCCAGCCATGTGCAAGTCCCTAGACATGTCTGATCTATTGCTTTTGGTGGTTCTTTCCCCAGCCTGAGGTAATTTCCTCTCAAATCTATGCAGGTCAGTTCTTGGCTAAACAGGGGCACTCTGAAGATCTCTGGGTATCCCTCTCTTCCCCCCTTCACTCCCTCCCCACATCTTTTACCTGACTGGACACACTTCAGCTTTGATCTTTATAGCCTCACTTCAGAGACTGCCAGCTGTTGGGTCCCCTCCCTGGACTGCAGCCTGAAACTGCCTCTAGGAAAGAAGATCGGTGATTATCCTGAGTTCACCTTCTTTGCTTTCCTTTTCTCAGGGATCACAGGCCTGAGCTGCCTGTGGGGCAACCTGCAAACACCACTGCTGCATGTTGTGTCTGGCTTTATAGCTGTTTAAAGCAGGGTGGCGGCCAGTAAGCCCGACATTGCCCCATCTCAGCCAGAACCGCGAGTCCCTGCTGCGTCTGTTTGATGTACCGGCATCACCTTTGAGTGCGCCCTTCCTTCTGGCACCAGGATGCTCCAGTCTCATTGTGGGCTTTTCCTGCCCAGCCCTGGGGGCAGCCATTCCTCTGGGCTAAAGGAGCCAGGCTCCTTTTAGTGGGGATGATATTTGGAAGTCAAGATCTGGGTGCCTGGGTGTGCTTATTGCTGCAAGTGTGTTGGCAAAAGTTAAAAATAGAAACTAAATACATATGTAGGGAAGCAACCTGAGCAGGGGGGACATTTCCTGTTCCTTCTTGAAGTGCAAACATTATGGGGTGAACAATCCTGGCGCAATCCCCACTGGTAGAGAAGGAAGGACAGGAGCTGTTCTCTCCACAAGTTTCACGGCGAATCGCCCTCACGTCAGGTCTACTCGAGGTGCAGAGGACACAGCAGCTCTTAAAACAGACGAAAAGGCCCTGCCTGCTGGCCGTGGCATGGTGATGGCAATGCGGCAAACAATAACTGCTGTCACTGTGCTGCTGTCCTGCTTCCGCCAGAGTGCCACCTTCTTTTCAAACAGCACTGTGGCCGTTCTACGTTGCTCCAGCTTCTTGCAGGAAACCCAGGGACGCTGCCCGTTGCTGAGCTGTGGGTGCATCTCATGACCTCGGCGTGTGTTTCCCCAAGAGACTAAACAGCCTGGTGTGCGTGAACTAAAATCTCGAATCTCAACGTGACATTAGTAAGTGCCACTGAAAACCACGGCAACAAACCCTGACCTTAAATATCGAGGAAAAGAGGACGGCTGGGGGAGGGGCAAGTCTGGCTTCGTGCCAAGGAGTCGAGGCTCACACAGCGCACCCCTTCCTTGCCTGCGGCTCTCCCACCCGCGCCTGCAAAGTAGGCTCTAAGTCCATGGCTTTTAGGCCTCCCTGGTGGTGCAGTGCGTTAAGCGCAGCTCTGTGAAGCTGCCCAGAGCCCCTGCAACACGAGTTCGATCCCCGGCCAGGGAGCTTCCCACAGGGTGCGGCAGACCTCTCCTGTCTCCCCGCTGCTCCCCTCAGCAGTGTATTTCTGTTGATCTGCCTGTTCTGCTCCCCACTCTGTCTCTGGTGAATCCTCTCACCACCCCACACCTCTGGCCTACACCCCAGCTCTTGTATGAATAAATAAAATCTTACAAACAACAACAAAAATAATCCATGGCTTTTGCAGACAACGACACGCGGTGCAGATGCCAGAGCCACCTGCGTGTGTAGGGGCCCCTGAGGGCGGCATCTCCTCCCCCTAATGGTGCAGGTTTGGGGCAGCTCAGAGCCCCACAGCTTCATGGAGCCCCGGGGTCGGGAGGGAACCGGGAGCCCCTGCCCGGTGCTTCACCCGCAGCCGCTCACGAGGTGGGACGGGCCGCACTAAGGGTGGCAGGAAGGGGTGGGGGAGCCTTCGAGTCCTCAGCTCTGCACTGAGCTGACACTCGCGGGAGCCAGAGGGACGTGGGCTCCGCCCAGAGGAGGCTCCTGGGGAGAGAGCCAGGGTCAGACCAGGCCTGCAAGCTCAGCACCGGTGGGGGCGGGGCGGGGCCTCGGCCACTTCTGTCTCCACCCTGGGGGGGGCACCAGCCTCAGTCACCTGTGGGGGGGGGGCCGGACGGTGGCTGCCCCCGCCCCGGACCTGTGACCTGTCCTTCTCTGGGCTGAGCGCCCGAGGATCTGACCCCGCCAAGGATGCCCAGCTAAGGTCTGCATTCTTTTAGTGGGGGCTGAGACCCAGGTCCTTAAGGGGACTTGGGGAGCACAGGGGCAGAGAAGGGGGTTCCCGGGAGCCCCCAGAAGCTAGACGACACGAGGAGGGTCCTCCCCAGGAGTACGGCCCCACCGAGCCTTCCCTTTGAACTTCTGCGGTCAGTGCGGAGTAAAACTCCGCTTCCATAGTTTCCAGCCCCCCGCTTGCGGTCCTGCGGGGTGGCAGCCCCTGGACGCACACAGCAGGGTGGACAGAGCCAAAGCCCCAGGGAAGGGTCACCTCTCACTCTTCCCTGGACAGTCTCTGCCGCAGGGTGTCCGTCAGCTGGCGATGAAACCGACGGGTGGACACAGGCCTCCCGGCGCTCTGGCGCCGTCCGGGGGCGGCCCTGCAGGAACACAGCCCCGGCTGCTGGTGAGTGGACCGCGTCCATCCCGGCTGCCCTGTGCACCGCGTGGGCGGGAGCTGCGGGCGCGAGAGGGGCCCAGCGAGGGGCCTGGCCCTACGGGCATAGACACGCGCCCGAGGCCCACGAGAGGTCACGGGAGGCCGCGGTGCGGAGGTAGGTGCAGCCACAGAACCTGCTTCCTGCCCCCCCGGGCTGGGATGCGGCGAGAACGAACATTCGTTGGCTCAGCAAATATTGACCGAGTGGCCGAACCGCAGCAGCCCAGCCCCCGCCCGCCGCGCGGTGTCCTGGCTCGCCCCGTCCTGGGCGTCCACCCTCGGAGCGGGGCCCTGCGGCTGCCCGCCCCGCTGCAGCCGGGCTGGGACGCGTTGAGCTCTCCCCCTCAGACGAGTCACCTCCGCCGGGTCTGTCCCTAAAACCACGCCCCGGCGCCCCTTCCCTGCGCAGCAGGCCGCCCCAGCGTGCGGCTGCGGTGGCAAAACAGATGCCGGGGAGGTGGGTGAAATCGATGTGAGATCGCTCCCTTTTTCTTTCACGGTGAATAATTTATGCTGGTTTGGGACGCTGCATCGATCGCGAGAAGCAGGCCGGCGCGCCTGCCTGTGCCCGAGTGGCCTCGAGCCTCTGGACGCTGAGGCAGCAGGCCCCGTGCCAGCCCCGGCGGGAAGACGTCTGTGCCGGGGCTCCAGGAGTCCCTCGGCCCTCCTGGACGGCCCAGCCCGCTCTGCCTCGAGTCTGGCTTGAGCCGGGCGCCGGCCTTGTTTCCCATACCAGGTCTTGGCCAACTTTTCCTGTGCAGGATCAGATGGGGATATTGTCGGCGTCCTGGCCAGAGCCAAGGGCCAGCTGCACAGCGATGCGGCCAGTGTACGACGGAGACGCAGGGCCCTTTGCTAAAATGACAGAGGTTTCCAAGACAGCACCAGCAGTGTCGAGAGGGTGCCAAGCACGGGGCTTCCTGCCACAGGACGGGGCACAGCCCCCACACCCCGATTTACCCACCTCCCTCATCCAGTCACTGAAGCAACGCAACGGGGCTCAGCTGCGCAGTACGAAAGCTGCTGGGTAAGTGAACGCGCGTGCCGGTGTTCCGGTGAGGCTACTGCAATGGAGGGGGACAGATTAGGCCCTGGGTGAGAGTTTGCTGACCCTTGCTCAACACAACTGCAAGTTCCTTGGAACCTGGTGTCCGCCACGGACGCACTCATCCATCCACACGGCAATCCAGCCATCCCGTCATTCACTCAAAAATCCACCCATCTCTCTACCATCAGACCTTTCGACCACCCACCCACCTGCTCATCCCCCCACTCAGGCTTCATCCAGGCCCCATCCATTCGGCTGTCTGGTCAACCATCCACCGCCTGGCCCCATCCGTCCACTATACCCATCATCCACCATCCACCCATGCACGCAGCTAACATGGCTGACCACATACCACGCTCCACACTCTGCACTAAGCAGGAGGCCACAGAGAGAAGGCACTGCCCACATCTGGGCTCTGGGAGACACAGAAGCCTCTTGGTACAGCACGGCGGCTGCAGCCCAGGCCAAGCCCGAGGGGCACCGGGAGGGTCTCTTCATATCCCACTTCACATTCCACGGCCGCTGAGGCCTCCGCAGATGACTGGACGTTTTGCTGGTCCAGACTCTTGGTCTGGGAGGATCTGTGGGAACCCCAGATAAAAGCCGGGTCCAGCCTATGGCTTCAAGCAGACGACTTGGTGTCTCTGGGTTTCAGATTTCTTGCCAGGGACATGGGGCGGGCGGGGCCCTGTCTGGGATGGGGGGGGGGCTGGGGGAAGCCAACTCTGGGCACACAGCCTGGTGCCCAGCACCTGGCTACGCCCCCGCAGCACCGCCGCCCCCGGGAAGGGAGGAACGGGGTGGCGGAGCGGTAAAGAGGCTGCGAAGGGCCATCCTCTTGCGTCACACACAGAGAAGAGTCTCGAAGAGACAGTGACCACCGAGCCGAGGACACACACGCGCACTTCTGGGACAGCTCAGCGTCTCCCCTCCCTCCTGCCCCTCCCCTCCTCTTCCCGCTCCCTCCTCCCCTCCTTCCTTCCCTACTATGGGCTCAGGTCGCCTTTATAATAAAATGAACAAATAAATAACAAAGCTGCCCTCTCTCACTCCAAGTGACCTGGGGGGCAGGAGCCGAGCTCGGGGATTCTGGGCTGGCTGCTCCTCCAGAAGAAGACATCAGATGGCACCCTGGCCACCAACTCAAGACCACCGAGGCCGCCCCCCTCCCCGCCCTGCGCCATGGGGGACCTTTGCCTGGAGATGACCTGGGTCCCGCCGGAGGCTGCAAACCTTCACAGCGGCCCGAACAAAGGCAGCCACGGGGCCCGCGACCGCCAGCCTTGCCCACCCGTGTGCAGAGTGCACACTCACACACACGGTTCGCATGCGCACCTGCCGTGGGCCGTGTCCAGAGCCGCCAGGTGGGGCGCTGGCAGAGGCGGGCCTGGAAGGCAGGCGTCCCTTGGCCCTCACAGCCCGGAGCTCAGCTGCCACAGACGCTCCGTTTCGGTCCCCAGAAGCTTCCAAACAGCTCAGTCTCTCTCGGCCAACGGGCTGTTGTTTATCCAGACATATTTCTGCTGAGGGAAACTGGCAGCCCTTTGCATTTAATAACCCCCCTTTGAAGAAAACAAAACCACGCTCCACCTTAAAAAACAAACAAAAACCCACCCGTGCATTTGATTTATCGTCAACACAAATGTTAACACACAGAGGGTCAGACACCAGATGACTTAAAACAGCCCCAACGCCAGTGACATTATACAGTTTCACGCTGTGCTGGCGACGGGGCTGGAAGCAGAGCTGGGCGCCGCGTGAGCTCTGTCCTCCCTCGGAGGAGAGCCCCCGGCCCCCCCCAGCCACAGCACCCAGGAAGCACCCCCACCCCCCACCCCGGGGCCACACGTGGCAGCTCAGGTGTATCCTGAGCGTTTCCAGGGCAGAAATGGCAACTGGCATCCATGTGACCAGAGCTGTGGGCCTACTACGCGCAGGGCACGCTTCTGGGCGCCGGGGACACAGCCTCTGCTTCCTGGAGGTTCACGAGAGCAGGGAGGAGGACCAGACTCGCTCGGATGACCAGTGCCGGGGAGGAAACCAAGGCAGGAGAGGACAGAGGGTCCAGGGAGCACCGCAGAGCGGGGAAGCTCACTGAGCAGCGGACATTCGAGCAGAGAGGCCTGAACGAGGGGACACGAGTCTTGGGGCTAGCCTGGGGAAAGTGTCCGAGCAGAGGGAACGGCCAGTGCAAAGGCCCTGAGATGGAGACACGGTGGGTGCGTCTGAGGGCCGGAGGGGCTGAGGAGCCGGGGAGGGCCGGGGAGGCTGAGGAGCAGGCTCCTGGGGATGAGGCGAGCGCGGGGCCGGCCAGGCCGGGCGGGCCTTGCGGGCGGGTGCAGAGGTGAGGGCCAGAGGAGGAGGGGCTGCAGCTCAGAAGGGCCGCGGCTCGGGTGCTCGGAGCAGACTCTGGCCTGCGGTCTGTTCACTGCTCTCTCTCTTCCTTTTTGTTGAAGGCTCGTAGCGGCTGGACGGCTGCGGCCGCCTCGATGACCGAGGGCGTTAGCAGGTGAGAGCCGGCCTGTCCGCCCAGCAGTAGCCGGGGCGGCTCCACCGCCGTCGCCCGCACCACGGCCGTCTCCTGTGCTGCTTCTGGGAAGGAAAGTTCTACGCAAATTCATTAACAGAGACTTTATTATTTTAAGCCACCTAGCCACGGTTTAAATATTTGGCGTTTCTTAAAATAAACTGCGATCTTCGCACTGGGTCATCCTGCAGTCTGGGCAGAGTCTGTGACTCTAAAGCCAGAACGGAGCAAAGGCCAGCTGCCCCGAGCCCCAACATGGCCACCTCGGCCCCCCGCGGACAACAGGGCACCCCGCTAGGGGGTGCCTAAGCCTCGGGGAGAAGGCGCTCCCCACCTCCCTTGCTGTCAGCATCCCGCGAGCCTGGTTCCCCCAGGACCCCCCAAGCGGGTCGGCTCCTGAGCGGGGGCAGGTAGGGCTGCCAGGGTCTCGGTGCTGGAAGCCGGCAGGGTGGGGTGCCAGGTCTCCAGAGACGCGGTGGGCGTCACCCCCCACGGTGGCCAGCCCGCTGGGGGCCGGAAGTCCACAGGCCGCGCTCATGAGTGCGCTGGCAGGCTCCCTCGCTTGCCTTTCTAGCTTCTGGGGACCCACAGCCCTGGGCTCGCGGCACAGCCGCCCCCTCGGCCACGCGGGACACGCTCCCTCCCCGCGCGGCGGCCAGGGCGCAGCTGCCGTCCACAGACATGGCCAGGGCCGTCCCACGTCCAGCGCGGACGCGAACGTCACGGCCTCTGCAGCCTCGACCCCGCGCGGAGGGAGCCGCGTCCCTGCGGTCAGACGTGGGCGTCCCTGCGAGGTGGTCTCTTGCCCACCGCACCTCCTAGGGCGATGCGCGGGGCGGGGCAGGCGTGGGCTCCCGGCCAGCCCTGCGCATGCGCGCCCGCCGCTCAGCGGATGTGCGGGGACCCGACAGACACGTGGCAGCGTGCAGGGTCGGGGCAGTGTGCCGGGCAGGGTGCAGGGCATGGGTGTGGGGTGCGGGGGCAGCGTGCAGGGCGGGGGGCAGCACGC